>ML258272.1:0-18947 GCA_005239495.1 Nicotiana undulata | reverse complement strand
TTTATGATATTTTAGCACGAGGGGACATTCTGTGCCATGTTTATGATATTTTAGCACGAGGGGACATTCCGCGCCATGTTTATGATATTTTAGCACGAGAGGACATGACGTGCCGTTTCTATTTACTTATTGTGAGGATGAGAGTAAAAGCACGAAGGCTGATGTCGTGCAGTTGCTTGTTCTGTGTTGTTATTTCCTGTTGTTATTTTTATATTTAAACTGCTGCTTCGTTTCGTTATTCCAGTAATTGCTATCCCTTTTCCACAGCATGTTTTCCCTCGTTTTTGACTTAACTATTTACTTCCGGTCTTATATCTTTTATATATTATTATATTGCACAAGTGATATTATTGTCGTGTCCTAGCCTCGTCACTCCTCGCTGAGGTTAGGATCGGCACTTACTCAGTACATGGGGTTGGTTGTACTGATATTACACCTGCACAATTTTTGGTTGTGCAGATCCCGGTACAGGACCCAGTGGATATTGAGCTAGGCGGCTTCCTTCAATCCACTTGGAGACACGGAGGTAGTCCTGCAGGCGTCCGCAGGCCTTGGCGTCCCCTTCCACTTCGTCATTTCTGTTTTAGTATTTCAAAACAGATGTATTATTTCTTTCAGACCCTTTTGATGTATTAATCTTAGACAGTCTGTGACATTATGACTCCAAAGATCTGGGTTGGTTATTTTGATAATTCATAAAATTTGTGGATTTAGTATGTATTCTTTTATCCGTTTTCAATATGCTTTTACTTATGGAAGAAGTCGTATTTCACTTGTTCTCACTTAATAATGACGGTTTTTAATAAATTTGATTAATTACTATGGCTTGCCTAGCGGGCTCAACATTAGGCGCCATCATGGTCCCGACGGTGGGAGTTTCGGGCCGTGACAAGTTGGTATCAGAGCAATAGGTTTCTTAGGTCTCACAATTCACAGACAAGCTTAGTAGAGTCTGAGGGATCGGTACGGAGACGTCTGTACTTATCTCTCACAGGCTATAAAGTTAGGAACAATTTCACTTATATTCTACTCTATCGTGCTAATTTATTCTATCACTAATGATTGAACTCGTCTATTATTGTCTTCTCGCAAATCTCGACAACACACAATGCGTCTACAACTGGACAAGAAATGGAGCCCTCGTGAAAACTACGATTAGGGGAAGAGACAGAAGCAGAGCTTAGTCAAGAGTTCGAACATCAACAACACCTATTGAAAAGCCTCAAATAGATCTAGACGCTGAGGCTCTAGTTCAGTCCATACATGTTGGACTAGTTCAGATTTCAGAAGGATTTATAGCTACTCAAGTGTTGCAGGATGCACTAGCCCATTTATTGAGGTTGGGAAAGTTTACCAAACTATTCCCACTCCATTTAAGTGGTACATCTTTTGAGGACCCCCATGATTTTCTTGACCGTTGCTGTGAAGTATTACAGAACATGGGAATACGTTGAAAGTAACGGAGTTGATTTATATGAGTTGTGAAGTTTAACATTGTGGATTATCAGAAGTTGTGACCTACGACTTCATGCCAAGTGAAGAAGTCCACTGTCAAGGAATAGATTGCGGGGTCATGTGTTATATCGGATTTGGTCTGGAATGTATAAGGCCTAGGATTTTGCAAGAGATAAAGTTGGGAATTGCGGTATGTCTACCTCCTTAATAACCCTATACCTCAGTACCGAAGGATTTATATAACCAACTTTAAATCCATAGAAGGTCTACTCAGCGTGGATGTCACGGTTGCGGATTTTGGGGTGCTCCAGAAGGAGTACAGTGGTTGACGAGCTTCTAGACTATATGGTTCATGCCAAGATTTATCTGTATAGAGCTCTACTTTTGTTGTCATTTTGCATCAATAGGGGTAAGAGTTACCCCAAGGAATAACGAAGAGTAAATTAATAAATGGGGTAGCTCAGCAATGTTGAGTCAACATAGTAAAAGAAAAGATTGGCCGCCGGTGTTTGTGGCAAGCCTATGAAGAGGATGACCAACCATTTTAACATCAACTACCTGACTCAGTTCTCATAAATGCTTTTGAATTTGTTTCTCGGACTCTCCATAATGCTTGGCGCATAGGGTTTTAACGGTTGCGTCAGGTCACTATGACGGTGTCAGGATATGCCATCAGGTTTGATAAGTTATCCCGTCATACTCCTACTTCGGTTCATATAGCCAGAGGGTGAGTCCCCAAACTCATTGAAGGACTCGATTATGATTGTAAAAAAAAATTGTACGACTCAGGGCGAGTTGATACTTCATTTCGGCTAGTGGTAGAAATTGCTTAGATGCTAGAATGTGTCCGGGATGAGGAAAAGAGGAAGCTAAGGAGACTAAGAGGTCTCGAGGTTCTAAGAGATTCAGTGGATTCTACTTTGCAATAACAAATTATTATGGTAGGGGTTCGGTCAACCAACCAGCCCAGTCCATATAGCTGATTATTCGGGGTGCTTCAATGAGTTCTTTTAATACACCACCACTACGAGTTTCCTCCAACAACTATTCTAGTTATTTGGTATAAACTTGGTATGAGCAGTTTAATCATTTCATCAGAGCACTCAGGGTACGTGCCTCATTTCAGTTACTACTCCACTTACATGACCAGCTAGAGCAGGGGTCAGAATGTGTGAGGTGGAGGTCAGACTCCTAGAGGTGGAGACCCAGCCCGTCGATATATTTTCTATGGTATGATTGAGGTTGTTACATCAGATGGTACTATTACAAGAACAAACTCTAGTTATTGTCAATTGAATAATTTCTTTAATTTGATTCGGTTTTGAGTATCGAGGAAAGTCCTCCTATTGTGCTCCACTTATGAGTGAGCTTCATAATTCTTAAATCTACTTATGTGAAAACTCCTATTGGGGGATAACTTCACCTATCATTATGTGATGTGATTTTTTTTTAATGGAAAATATTTAAAAGAAGAAAATAAAATGTTTCGATTGGCACGATATGCATATTACTTGTGATTCAGAATTGAGGACGCGATCCTCGCATTTTAATATTATTAGAGAGGTTTATGTTGGGCTACGAGCCGCGGTGGAAGTTATATAAGGATGAGCTCCCGGTGATTATAATTCTTGCGTTTAAATTTTCCTTTGTGAAATTAAATTTTTTACTATAGTATTAGTAGGGAGTAATGCATGTTAGGTTTATTTGAATAAAATTAAAACTTGTATAAAATTTTCTATGCATAATTTGCCGAATCCGTGTTATATTATTGAGCTTTAACCTACGAGGTAGGTGGCCTCCATGTGGCGTTAAATGAGACACGCTAGTAATTGCGAGGTCTTCAAGCATCGTATCTCGTTATCACTATTGTGGAGGTTGGGAAGGAGATTATTGTTAACGTGAAGCTATTTGATAATTTTTTAAGTGGCTATGAACAACTATTAAGAACATAGAGGCAGTAAAGAACTGGCCTAGACCCATTTCAGCCACGGAGATCAGGCGTTTCTTGGGTTTGGCGGGTTATTACCGTCGTTTTATGGAGGGGTTTTCATCTATATCAGCCCATATGACCAAATTGACTCAGAAATGTGCCCCATTCAAATGTTCAGACTAGTGTGAGGCGAGCTTTCAGAAGCTCAAGGCAACCTTGACCACGGCACCGGTGTGGGTGTTACCCACAGGTTCAGGTCCATATACCGTGTATTGTGATGCTTCACGGGTTGGACCTGGTGCAGTGTTGATGCATGATGGCAAGGTTATAGATTATGCTTCACGTCAGCTGAAGGTTCATGAGAAGAACTATCCAGTTCATGATTTAGAGTTAGCAGCCATTGTCCATGCGCTGAAGATTTTGAGGCATTATCTGTACGGGGTGTCATGTGAGGTGTTCTCAGATCATAAAAGATTGCAATATCTGTTCAAGCTGAAACAGTTGAATATGAGGCAGAGAAGATGGTTGGAGCTGTTGAAAGACTACGACATCACCATCTTATATCATCCGGTGAAGGCCAATGTGGTGGCCGATGCTTTGAGCCGGAAGTAGTCAGCATGGGTAGTCTTGTTTATTCTGGTCGGGGAGTGACCGCTTGCTTTAGATGTCCAGGCTTTATCCAATCGGTTCATGAGATTGGATTTTTCTGAGACTGGCAGTGTTTTGGCTTATACTGTGGCATGTTCTTCATTGTTTGATCGTATACGGGACCGACAGTATGATTATCGTCATTTATGTGTCCTTACGGATACGGCTCGGCATGGAGGTGCCAAGCAGGTTACGGTTGATGATGATGGAGTCTTGATGATGTAGGGCCGTATTTGTGTTCCTGATGTTGATGGGCTTCGTGAGCTGATATTGCAGGAGGCCCATAGTTCCTGGTATTCCATTCATCCGGGCGCCGCAAAGATGTACTAAGATTTGCGGCAGCATTATTGGTGGCGGAGGATAAAAAAAGATATTGTGGCATAGGTAGCTCGGTGCTTGAATTGTCAGCAAGTTAAGTACGAGCACCACAGACTCGGTGGTTTGATGCAGCAGATTGAGATTCCCGAGTGGAAGTGGGAGAATATCACCATGGATTTTGGAGTTGGACTCCCACGGACTCAAAGGATGTTTGATGTGGTATGGATCATTGTGGATAGGCTGACCAAGTCAGCACACTTCACTCCTGTATCAGTTTCATATTCTTCAGAGAGATTGGCAAAGATCTGCATCAGGAAGATTGTTCGCCTGCATGGTGTTCCTGTGTCCATTATTTCTGACCGAGGTACTCAGTTTACCTCCAATTTCTGGAGAGTATTTCGGCGTGAGTTGGGAACACGGGTTAAGGTTAGCACATCATTTCATCCTCGAATGGACGGACAGTCCGAGCGTACTATTCAAATCTTGGAGGATATGTTATGAGCATCTGTCATTGACTTTGGAGGTTCATGGGACCAGTTTTTGCCTTTAGCTGAGTTTGCCTACAACAACAGCTATCAGTTGATCATTGAAATGGATCCTTATGAGGCATTGTATGTAGGCGATGTCGATCGCCAGTTGGGTGGTTCGAGCCGGGGGAGGCTAGGTTGTTGGGTCTGGAGTTAGTGCAGGATGCCTTGCACAAGGTGAAGATCATTCAGGATAGACTTCGTACAGTTCAGTCCAGGCAGAAGAGTTATGCAGACCGCAGAGTTCGTGATTTGGCATTCATGGTAATAGACCGGATATTGCTTCGAGTGTCTCCCATGAAGGGGGTGATGAGGTTCGGAAAGAAGGGCAAGTTAATCCCTAAGTACATTGGTCCCTTTGAGATTCTTGTGAAGGTAGGAGAAGTGGCCTACAAACTTGCTTTGCCACCGAGTTTGTCAGTCGTTCATCCGGCGTTTCATGTATCTATGCTTTAGAAGTATCTTGCCGATCCCTCTCATGTGCTAAACTTCAGCAGTGTCTAGTTGGACAAGGATTTGACTTGTGAGGAGGAGCCGATAGCCATATTAGCCCGGCAGGTTCATCAGTTGAGATCGAAGAGTTATCCTTCGGTCCATGTTCAGTGGAGAGGTCAATATGTTGAGGCAGCTACCTGGGAGTCCGAGTCTGATATACGGAGCCGATATCCCCATCTTTTCCCCGATTCAGGTACCTTTCTATGTTCGTTCGAGGACGAACGTTTGTTTTAGAGGTGGATATTGTGATGACCTAAAAGGCCATCCCGTGTATTTCTAGCTAATTCTATGTTTCGAGGTCATAAAAACCCTCCTTCTATCTCATCTGAATTTGCGTGCGCAGCCCGGGCGTGCAGCCGAGAAGCCTTTATGTGAAACTAAGGAGAATGACAATTTTGTATTTGAAATATGAATAAAGTTGACTTTGGTCAAAATTTTTGGTAAACGAACCCGGACCCGTGATTTGATGGTTCCGGAGGGTCCGTAGAAAAAAATGGGACTTGGGCGTATGCCAGGAATCGAATTCCGAGGTCCCAAGTCCGAGAAATAAAATTTTAAAAGAAATTGTCTTCTAAAAATATAAGAGATTTTTTAAAGTGAATTTATATGTGAAGTCTGTGGTATCGGGCTCGTATCTTGGTTCCGGAGCCCGGTACAGGTTCGATATAATATTTATGTCATATCTGTGAAGTTTGGTAAGAAACGGAAATCATCTGACGTGATTCGGACCATAAATGCAAAGTTTGATGTTTTAGAAGTTTTTGGAAAAATTTCATTGATTTTGGGGTTTAATTCGATGTTTATGATGTTATTTTGTGATTTGATTACATGAATAAGTCCGTAGGATGTTTTTGAGGTTGTGTGCATATTTGGTTTGAGATTAATTTAGCTAAATCTGTGTTCCGAGGCCCCGAAAGCCTCCGTTAATCTCACTTCGGTATGAGTGCGTAGGCCGGGCGTGTAACCGGGAAGCTTTTATGTGAAAACTAGATGAAAGGTTAATTTTTATAATAATTAATTGATAAGACTTTGGTCAATATTTTTGGTAAACAGACCCGAACCCGAACCCGAACCCGATATTTGACGATCCCGGAGGGTCCGTAGGAAAATATGGGACTTGGGCGTATGCCCAGAATCGAATTCCGAGGTCCCAAGCCCGAGAAATAAATTTTTAAAGAATTTTTTTTCCTGAATATAATTAAGGATTTTGAAAATGAATATTCATGTGAAAACCGTGTTACCGGGCCAGTATTATGGTTCAAGAGCCCGGAACAGGTTTAATATATGTTATGCGACTTATCTATGAAATTTGGTGTAAAACGGACTTGAAATGATGTGATTCAGATCAAAATTTGAATAATTAAGCCTTATGAAATTTTAAGAAAATTCTATGAGTTGTGAGGTTTAATTCATTGATTTTGATGATATTTTGGTGATTTAAATGCTTGAATAAGTCCGTAGGATTATTTTGGAGTCGTGTGTGTCATTGGGTTTGAGGTTCCGAGGGCTCGGGATAGTTTCACGTAGGTTTCGGGGTGCATTAGACTTAAAATCACCAAGCGTTGCAGGTACAGCCGCAGGTCTCTGAATCTGGGAGCGCGGCCGCGATCGCTTTTCTGCGGACCGCGGTGCTCCTTTCGCGGACGCGGTCGATTTGTCGCGCACCGCGGTGGTTGATCTTCAGAGAGGCAACACGAGGCCTTCGCGGCCGCGGTAGGTTTTTCGCGGACCGCGGTGGGGGCCTGTGAAGGGATACCTATATATAACGAATTTTTTAGCTATTTTTCACTTTTCAAAAACCCTAAAACACTAGAGGTGATTTTCAAAAGACCCTTCCTTCTCCAAGACTATAGTAAGTGATTTCTAACAACTTTTCTTCATTCCTTAACATCCTATTACAAGATTTCATCATAGAATCGAAGATTTTCATGGGAAAATTGGGAATTTTGGGACAAAACATGAAAATTTGGGAATTTAGACCTCAATTGGGGTCGGATTCCAAAACCAATCATACACCTGGGCTCGGGGGTGAATGAGTAATCGGGTTTTGGTCCGAGCCTCGTGTTTGGACCAAGCGGGCCCGGGGTCGAATTTTGGTATTTTTGGAAGAATGCTAGAAATTGTATAATTAGGCTATGGGATTGTATTAATGAGTCATTATTGATGTTAATAAGTTAATTATGTCTAGATATTGTCGTTACGGAGTTGAATTCAAAAGGAAAGGCGGTATTAGAAGCTTGAATTGCTATTCTTGGACCCGAGGTAAGTGTCTTGCCTAAATTTGGTGAGGGAATAGGTATTGTATGCTATGTGCTAAGTGTTTATCATGTTAAATGCATAGGTGAAGTGACGAGTACCTATGCATTCTGTGTCAAGCATGCCCGTGAGTCTATTTTCTGATAGAAACCTTGTCGCTACTTCCATGATCCTTTATGTTATGAAATTGTCTCTACTTGGAAGTTTTTTGTGGTTGGAAAACTTGGTTGATGAACTCATGATGTATTTGTTCGGTTGAGAACCCATTTGTTAAGGATATATATATTGAAGAGATTGGTTATAGTTGAGACTCTTGTCGGGAAATTGTTGTGATATTGATTGATGCTTTCCCCTTGTCGGGTGATTTTAATTATATTTCCACTATGCTGCAGTCCTTACCATTGATATTTGTCATTGTTATGGTGAGGAAGAGTGTAAAGCACGAAGGGTGATGCCGTGCCATGATATACATTGATCACACCATACATTGCATAGTGAGAAAGAGTGTAAAGCACGAAGGATGATGTCATGCCATGACTTACATTGATTATAAGCATGAAGGTTAATGTCGTGCCATGATTTACATTGATTATAAGCACGAAGGTTAATGTCGTGACATGATTTACATTGCCTTACATTGTACATTGCATTGTGAGGAAGAGAGTAAAAGCACGAAGGGTGATGCCGTTCCATGACTTATACAAATTCACATCATACATCGCATTCTGAGGAAGAGAATAAACTTTCTGAATTTCTTTCATGTGTTCGAATGCGCACGTGAGCACTCAGTATCAGCTGTGCATCGACGACTTGTGATTTCCATGGGTGAGGTGTGAGATGTGATTTTAGCATGTTGATAATGGGCCAGTATAGAGGACTTGAGGCCGAGTTTTGTCTGTGGTTTGAGTGCTGAGGTGTTGATTGTGTGAGCACGTGCTTTTGGATTTATATGTTCGGTAATGTCCCTATTAGTGGAAGTGATGGTTGGATGGCTACGTGAGAGTATTATGTGATTGTGAGATGTGCTCATATGATTTGAACGTGATGAGAAGGGTCTACTTGAGGGTAGAAAGAACTATTTTTGTGCTAGATTTCCTGCTTGATTTTATGTATAGCCCCGAGTCATGGGTGTGTTGATGGATCTTTTCATGTTGTTTAGTTGGGGAGCGAAGTAGATTTCATGTCGTGATATGAGTTTAGACTCATGAATATTAAGTGATTGCGTGATGTTTGTGACGGTGGAAGGGTATAAAGAGATGTTAGTTTGAGACGAAGTAGGTGGGTTATCTCATGTGGGGTGTCCTGAGGGCGTGTGATCCCTATGCGATTTTCTAGCGAGTCCTCCTTTACCAGTGAATTATATGTGCTGCAGATTGAGTTGGATCGCGTATGAGAGTTGTCTTGATTGTTACGAGGGTGAATGCGAGATTTGTAGATGATTTGAAGTACTATATGGTTTGTGTTGCATGAGCTTATGAAGGATTTAGTTCAATCTCACTATGGTATTATGGAAGTAATAGAGTATGTGCATTGTGTGTTTTTGTGTGTTTTGACCTATGGATTTTAGCTAAGTGGGGGAGTCTGCTATTGATAAGTTGATTGCGCGGATAAATGTCGTATAAGTTTTAGTTTGAGGTATGATGGAGAATCAGTTATGGCTTATAGGGGTTGAGATCGAGGATGACTCGAGTAAAGGAAATTTTGGATAGGGGTTGTGATGCTTTATGTGTGTATAAGAATCATGGAATGACTTGAGTTGTTATTGGTGAACGATGTAATGTGCATTGGGCAGGAATTTATTTGGTTGCATTAAGGTGAGGTTACTTCCTGGGGTGTTGGAGTGCTAATGGAGCACAGGTCGTTTGGTCCATTTGATAACTCTAATTGACGTTTTAGTAGAGTGGATGACTCCCGAGAATGGTTCTAATGGATTCATGATGTATATGTAACAATTGGGGATCTTCACGATGTGTATTTGACTAGAAACTAAGGTCTACATTGGAGGGTGTCAAGACTTGTGGCATTTCTATATCATTATGGATTCTACATATCAGTATCAGGAAGGTGAAGGTAATGGCTTTAGATTCGTAGGAAGTTTCTTCAGGGTAAGTATTTTGAATGTGGTGCTTTTGGGGATATTTGAGAGAGTATTTAGCGGCTTATGAGCCTTAGACGGTGTGGTTTTTTGCTTGGGTCTTGTGTGGTGTGTCTGGGTTGAGGATTGCGGTATTATGGAAAGGAGAAGTATTAATTCGAAAGTAATTCAGAAAGAATTTGGGTAAATAGGACAACTTGGTAGTAGGTCGGATCGGCATTGTAAGGGATATGATTAGTTCTTTGGGTGCTTATGAGGTAATGAGTTTCTACATGTGATTCTTGGCAATAATCTTGGGTTTTGATGGCTTGCATAGCTTAGTTGAGTTAGAGGGATTCCGTCCTGACGAATTAGTTCAGTACAATGGGTTTCAGAGGGTTCTTGACGGTCTCTACCATAGTTGAGATGTATATTTCCTACTGGTGCATGGGACATGTGGCATATTGTAATTTTCTCCAGAATAATTATCAAATGGAAAGTCTTAGCTGATTGAGTACGTATTTGCTTGTGGCTCAGAATGATTATGAAGTTCTCATATTTATCATATGATGGTATGGTATATGCGATATGCTGTGTAGGGTTGAGATTTGCATGTCTGAGGTCACGGTTCAGTTCTGGAAGGAAGGTCATTAATTCTTAGGCAACATGGAAAGTTTCAGATTACTAGGTAAATGATATCACTAATTGGTGCGGTTTGCTGAGGATATACATTTTAGAAAGGGAATTGTGTTTGAGTTAAGGGTACTTCATTGGTATCGCGACGCTCTCTTGTTGGATCGACTGCCGATATTCAAATTTGCTTGGTGGCAGAGAAGAATTACAGGAGTATCCCTCGTGGAATGATTTAGTATTAGAGGTGTGTTATATATTTGAGCGGTGGAGTTGGGATAAAATATGGTGATTCGTGAGCTTTATGGATTTCGAGACTGAGAGTTCTCATAAACAGGTTATTTTTGGGTTATGGACTATGAAGATGCGAACAAAGCTAGACAGATGTTAGTATGTGCCATGATTCAGTCATTATGAACTTCCAGAGAGTTATCTATCTGTTGTGGCTGACCAGAGTTGATTTCATGTTCATTGGTAGGCCTAGTATGGATGTATGTTCTGCACCGGGTCAGAATTGTTAACACCGAATTGCTATTGTTGAGGGATGTGCCATTCGATATTCGGTGAGCTTATTCGTGTTCTGGAGTGATCTATGAGTTACACTTTTGCGTTGCAAGGAGCTGTGATTATTGGTTATATGCACATATGGTGCGGTTCTATTTGGGCTTTATAGCGGAATTTGAGTGAGGCGGGTATTTGGGTGTTTCATGATTTATTGCCCATTGGATATGTTCGTTTGGGCTGGCATTGAATTGCGTCATTTACTTCTTCGTGGTTATGGTGATTTACTTTTGGTACTACACATCAAATTGTGTGTGGTTGATGATTTTGAGCATGCTGACTTGAGGTGTCTCATGTGGACCAATGTTTGGATAGGGTCGCCAATTGCAGCGAGGTTATGTAGAGGTATGATCCTTCGGGTTAGATTTTTGTATTCTGGTTCTACCATGTGTGATGGGTTCTCAGCATTGTGTTGAGGTGGTACTGGTGAGCTTGTGGTACAACTCTCTCATTTGAGTCATTGTTTCCCATGATTTGAGTACATTTGGACTATTACTTATTGGTGTGCGGGTCGCACAGGTTGTGGCTTTAGATTGTATCGATGTGTCATGTCACTAGAGTAGTCGTGTTGGATGAGATGAGGTCATTGGGATCTGGAATGAACACTATCGAATTCGATTTCAGCATGTTGGAAGGATAATATTGGGATTCGGCTTAAAAATTTACTATGGTCCTTGTCGAAGGAGATGGATCTCCATGACTGGTTGATCTGAGGAGTGGTTATGACTTTCTGCGTGTTTCATTCATCATTGGCAGTATACTAAAGTGTTAGAATGAGGTTTTGGTTTGATAAGAGGTTTATTACCGGAATTGGATTGTTTGAGTAGCTACTGTGATTAGAAGTTATAACTATGAGTGTTTGAGTTGTGTGGTATATCATGTGATTTTCATCTTGAATTGCGGTTATGGCTTGATACAGCGTGTAGATGTGAGATTCTGATCTTATAGAAAATTTCGGAAGTGGAAATTTGGTTCTAAGGCTTATGGGCTAGGTTGAATTATGAAATTTTAGTTATATTGTGTTATCAGACCTATATGGGGTAGGGTGACGTGGGATCACCCCGGGTATGTGTGTGGTAAGGTTATTCGGCGATTTGATGGCTTTAGGAACAACTCTTGGCACGTTCGAGGAAGAACATTTGTTTAAGAGTGGGAGAATGTAACGACTCTTTAGCCCCGTTTCCCCTGTTTTTGTTTCATTATATATGGTTCAGCTCTATTATGTTGTGTTAGGTTGGTTGGCTCGGGTTCGGAGCGATTTTGGAGAGAAATGAGACATTTAGTCTCTTAAGTTGGTTATTTAGTTGGAAACGTCAAACGGAAGTTGACTTATGGGTAAATGATCTCGGAATTAAGTTTTTATGGTTCAGATAGCTTCGTTAGATGATTTTGAACTTAGGAGTGGGTTCGAAATGTTATTCGTAGGTCTGTGGTAGAATAAGGCTTGAATTGGCGAAATTGGATTTTTGGAGATTTCCGATCGGCAGTGGAAAATTAGCTATCGGGGTCGGAATGGAATTTCGAAAATTGGAATAGGTTCGTAGTGTCATTTGTGATGTGTGTGCAAACTTTCAGGTCAATCGGACGTGGTTTGGTTGGTTTCGACATCATTGGCGAATTTTGAAAGTTTAGAAATCCTTAGGCTTGAATTCGCTGTTAATTTGGTGTTTTGATGTTGTTTTGGGTGATTCGAAGGCTCGACTAAGTTTGTGTGATGTTATGGGATGTGTTGGTATGTCTTGGTTGAGGTCTCGAGGGCCCCGAGTGAGTATCGGGTGGTTTCGGACCATTTCTAGGCCATTTCTAGTTGTTGGTTTTTGGGCTTCAGGGGTGTACAGTGTGATAGCATAGATCTGGCCGCGTTAGAATAGAGAAAATTTGGAAAAAATTAGCTATGCTATGCGATAGCATAAGTATTCCCGCGACCGCACAGAGTAAAATCTCTGCTGCACTGACCTGAGTTTTGAAGCTTATAGCTCAGTCTATAAGGAATTTGAAGATGCTCGAAAAATAGAAGTTGTAGCCCTTGATGTCTAGTTTTCAGAAAGTTAAGCCAATTGTAATTTTAGTTTTGTACAAAACGTTATGACTATTATACTAGAGGTTTTCCGGAAGAGTTGGAGAAGGTTGTTGGAAAACATATGTTCTACGCGATCGTGTGGGAAAAGCCGCGATCGCATAGGGTAAAAGAAGGGCTGGAAAATTTTGTTCTTCGCTATCGCATTAGTTTGTCCGCGATAGCATAGGGTAAATGCCTGAGCAGATTATAAGGTACTCTATTTCAAGGTTTTCGGCCATTTTTACATTTTTTGGATCTATGGAGCTCGGATTGAGGAGATTTTTGAAGGGATTTCCAGAGGAGTGATTGGGTAAGTGTTCTTCACTCAAATTTAGTTAAATCCCATGATTGTGTCTTGATTTTTATCATTTAATTTTGGAATTTGGGGTGAAAATTGGGGGGAAATGGAAGAGAACTGGAGAGTTGATTTTGGGGATTTGAATGGCCATTTGATGTCGGATTTTGATGAATTTGATATGGGTAAACTAGTGAGTGCATGGACTTTCGAGTTTTATAATTTTTATCGGATTTCGAGATGTGGGCTTGGGGGACAGGTTTGAGCAAAATTCGGAATTTTTGGTCTAATTTGATAATGTTCATGTGGAATCCATCCCTTTAGCGTATATTGATGATAATATACTGATTTTTGTTAGATACGGAGCATTTGGAGGCCGAGTCAAGAGGCAAGGGCATCGCGGGTTAGAGTTTTGTCCGGTTTTAGGCAAGTAATGATTGTAAATCTCGTCCTTAGGGTATGAAACCTCGGACTTCACACTATATCACTATTTTGGAGAGGCGCACATGCTAGATGACGAGTGTGTGGCGTACACAGATGGGGATTGTGACTTGGTCCGTCCCGTAGAAACTATTAAGTTGCGTATTTGACTAAGAAATTATATGATATTTTATGTTTTAGAGGTATTTACTATGTTTTATGTTGAATGTCGTATTTGGGGCCTCGTGGTTGTTTGGACCCTTAGGGGCTTTTTACTATTATTTCCTCACTTTGTTGATTTAAGATTTTTACTGCGTTATGCTATATTTAACTAATTTCGAAACTCAGTCTTATTTACTCTATTTGATGCATAAAATGATATTTTGGGCTGAGCACCCTATTTTACTGATAGCCCGAGTGGCTTGAGAGGTTTCTGACTGAGTGAGGCTGAGGCCTATGTTGTGAGGATATTATGGGATCGGGATGCGCGGCGAAACGTTGTATATATATATATGGATCGGGCTACACTCTGTAGCGAGATAAGTTGGATCGGGATGCACGCTGCAGCGAGATATGTTGGATCGGGTTGCACGCCGCAACGAGATATATTGGATCGGGCTACACGCCGCAACGATATTGGATCGGGCTGCACTCCGCAGCGATATAGCGCTTGAGCTGTAGGAGCCCCTCCGAAGTCTTTACACCCCTAGTGAGCACACGTACCTACTGAGTGCGAGTGTCGAGTGCCGAGTGATGAGTGATTGGGAGGCATGAGTGACTGTGAGGTTGCCGAAGGGGATGATTACGAGTGATTGTGAGGTATGCTGAGGGACTGATTCTGAGTGATGTTATGCCCTAGGGGCGAGTTATGATGCATGTTTTTTCCCGAGAGGCCAGTTATGATTTTATCACTTTTTACACTAAACTTCTTGAAAATCTATTGAAAATGGTGAAAAAATATATTCTCTAACGATTTATTTTCTGAAATCGGCTTTTGAGCGTAATGATTTAACGTTTATACTGTTGGAAAAGAAAGACTGTATTTACTGTGAATTGATGTCGTGTTTTTATATGTTTCTTACTGATTAGACCATATTTACTTTTATACTTACTAAGTTGGCGTACTCACATTACTCTCTGCACCTTGCGTGAAGATTCAAGTGCTAGGGCGGAGTGAGCTGTTTACCTGTCCCCAGAGATTCACAGAGATTTGCGAGGTAGCTCCACGCGTCCGCAACCCTGGCTTCTCCTTCTTGCTTCTTTATTACTTTCATATCCAGGATCATATTGTATTAGAGATAGTGTATTAGACTTGTATTTCTTTAGATGCTCATGACTGATGACTCCAAGATTTTGGGGTTGTATTTAATATTTTGTATATCCTTGTCTGTTTATTAATGCTTAAACGGAAATTTTCATGAGATATCGGATTAGAAATGATATAAATGAAAGGTTTCTTTATGCTATGAGTGTTGAATTGGCTAGCCTAGTTTTGCGTTAGGCGCCATCATGGCCATGGTAGGTTTGGGGTCATGACACATCTAAACCCATAAATTTCACAAATTACATGTTAAAATCTACCCATAATCTATTAATCTAACTTACATTGGATAGAAATTATTTACGTCCAATAGCCAGGTGGAAATATCTCTCTGGGAAGCTCCAAAATTTCCCTAAGAAGTGAAATAAATGAACCATAAATGACCGAAATCCGAAATAAATGGACCTCACTGCCTCCAGGACTTTCACATTTGGGGTCCATAGGTCGCATCTTCGGAAGGTTCATCGTAGATGCGTTCCCCTCTTCGCTGGCCAAAATTTGCATCTGCGGAACATTGGCTCGCTTCTGCGAGCCCACTCCTGCACCGTACAAGCCGCACATGCGCCCTTCCTTGCTTCTGCAGTCGCGCATCTGCGCCTCATCATTCGCATCAGCGATTTTTGTGTTTCCTATGCCGGGCCACTTCTGCGGCTGCTGGCTAGCTTCTCCGAGCTCGCACTTGTGACTGGCCCTCCACAGGTGTGATTGCACCAGAAGATGGATGCTTCAACTAATCACCCCAACGACTTACGCGCATCGTCCGAATGGTATCTGAGGCCCCGTAAAAACATACCAACAAGTTTGTAAACATAAAATGGACTCGCTCGCACCCTCAAAATGTAGAATACAACATTAAAACTAAGAATCACAACCCAAAACCAATAGGATCAACTTATGAACTTCAAATTCTTAACTTACTCCGAATGCGCCGAATCATACTTAAACTACTCGGAATGACACCTAATGTTGCATGCAAGTCTTAAATAACCATACGGAACACTGGAAATCCCAAATGGACCACGATAACACTAAAACCTACTCCAAACTAAATTTAAAGAACTTTTAAACCTTCAATAAGCCAACTTTCGGCATTAATCGTCGAAACTCTCCCGGATCATCCAAAACCCGATCCAAACATACTCCGAAGTCCAAAATTATCATACAACCCTATCGCAACCGTCACACTAAGATATTGACAAAATTCAAACTTAGCCTTTTAAAGCCAAACTAAGGAACCAAGTGTTCCGATTTCAACCCGAACCAACCGTCCTCGCATGTCATAAAATAGTAAAAGCACATACATGGAGTCTTATTTAGGGGAACGGGGATCTAGAAATCAAAATGACCGGTTGGGTTGTTATAAAGCAAGCTCATTAACTCGTGACCGGTTGTAGCGTCAATCATTTGGTTAATGTTTGGAAATGGGAACTTGTATTTTGTGCACGCGTTATTTAAATCCTTATAATCTACGCACATGCATAACTTGTTATTCTTCTTCAGAACTACAACCACATTGGCTAACCATTCTAGATAGTTTACCCCTCGTATGGAACCGATATTAATAGTCGGGTTACCTATTCCTTAAATAACAGGTTTATGACCTCAACTATCAGATGCTTCTTTTGCCTTACCGGTGGGAATTTAGGTCCAAACTCAACTTGTGAATGGATACCTCTAATGAGATACTTGTCATGTCTGAGTGCGACCACGTAAGCAGTCTGCATTAGCTTTAAGAAAATTTATAAACCCTAACTTGAGCTCAGGACTGAGTCCTGCTCCTAGTGAAACTTCCTTTCCAAATTTCATCGAACAAGGCCACTTACTTGAGTTCTTCCGAAGTTGAGTTTGTCGCATCTGTCTCCTCCGGTACTTGAAAATATCTCGGCACCTGGTGTGATTCCGATGAATCCTCGCATTTATCGTCTTCATCCCGGAAAGGAGAAGGCATCAATTTTTGTAATTACTATTTGATGGGCTCAATCCCCTTGCTGTTGGAAATTGTTATTGCGTTCATCACTCTTGCTGCAGTTGGTTTCCTCATATCTTCTTGATCCCTTCCAGTGTTGAAAATTTCAATAACTATATGTTGAGGGCACAACCTCATCTCATGTATCCACGGCCTTCCGAGTATTACATTGTAGCCCATATCGCTATCAACTACTTCGAAGAGAGTGGTTTTGACAAATCCATCAGTGTTCGTGGGCAGCAATATCTCTCCTAGGATTGTCATACTTGTTAATTTGAATCCACATATGAGCTTTGTCGTTGGAATGATGCTTCCGGTCAGCTTTGCTTGCTCTAGCACTCTCCGTTGAATGATGTTGGTTGAGATTCCTAGGTCAACCAAAACATGTTTAATTTTGAAATATAAAACAATGAGAGAAATTACTATAGCTTTTTTATGCGGCAGAAGAAGTGCACCAGCATCTTCCTTCGTGAAGGTGATATCATCTTCTGTGATTTCCCGGAGTCTCTTGCTGTGAGTCATTGATATCTTTGTTTTCCTGGCCGCTAAGAAGGTTACACTGTTGACTTTATTCCTCCAGAAAATCATGTTGATAGTAAGCAGTGTGGTGGGGTCTTCTGCCGCCCTCGAAGAATCTGCATTATCACAGATTCAATAATTCCCTAAGATGGAAATTTTTCAATAATGTCGCCACCTCTTTGCGAAGATGTCGGCAGTTCCCAGTTCTGTGGCCATGAGTACTGTGATATTCACACCATAAATTGGGATCCGTTTGGCGATGATCAAATTGAATTGGCATCGGGAACCTAGCTTCTTTTATATCCCTCATCGCTGATACCAATTCTACTAAGCTAATGTTGAAGTTGTAATATGATAACTAGGGATATGTTGAGTCACGGGCCCCTGGTACCTCATTCTCTTGTATTGACCTGTTGTTCTATCCACGACATTTCTTCTATTAGTAGCGAACCTATCAGAGGAAAAAAACCCTTTGCTGATGCATCCGTCGGTTCTTTCATACAGTAGAAAATGACCCTTAGAGGACTGACAATCCGCATAGAAGTTGCTTCTACACTTGTCGTGATTTCTGTCTCGATCATGTCCTTTGGTTGTTACCGATAAACCGAACTGATCGTCTTATTCGTATTTTTGATTCATACTAGTTATGGACATCCGCTCGAGTGATTGCTTGAAACTCAAGTATGCTTTCCTTCAACTTTTGAGAGTCGTCGGAGCTCCGCTGATTTAGACCCTTTGTGAATGCCTCTACCGCCCCCTCATCTGGTACCGCCGGTAGTAACAATCTCTCTTTTTTGAATCGGATACGAACTCTTGTAACAGTTCAGACTCTCCATGAGAAATCCTGAATATGTCCACCTTTCTAGATTGAACCTTCCTTGCCACATCGTGGGCCATAATGAAAGGGCCTGCAAGAATCTCAAAAGAATATATTGAATGCTCGAGTTTAAGAGAATACCATGTCAGGGTCCCCTTTGTGATGGTTTCACCAAACATTTTCAGGAGGACCAACTCGATCTCATGTTAAGCCAAATTGTTCCCTTTCACAACCATAGTGTAGGTTGTGATGTGCTCATGTGGATCTAAATTCCCATAGTACTTTGGTTTGTCTGGCATTTTGAACCTCACCGGAATAAACTCTGGCGCTGAGCTCCGCTTAAACGACAATTCTTGTATTTCTTCAAATCTGGGCCTTTCAAAACTTGCGGGCCTTTAGATAGCGGTATTTTTTGTATAACATTGGCATCATTATTCTAAGGTTTCTTAGTACTTAGGTCGTGGTTCCGCTCTTAGTAGCCTTTATTCCCATCCCACATAAGAACATAAGTTTTTTCTCTCAGTTTGTGCTCCCCTTACTTTAACTAAAGAACTACCTTTCACTTTAAGAAGGACTCTAAGAGCTCTACCTTGGAATGAGTTAGATTTTCTGAGTAAACAAGAAGGAATGGTGGGACGCTAAAGAGATGGCTATGA
>ML258271.1:0-60566 GCA_005239495.1 Nicotiana undulata | reverse complement strand
TTCATTTCTCGGGCTTGGGACCTCGGAATTCGATTCCGAGCATATGCTTAAGTCCCATATTTTTCTACGGACCTTCCAGGACCGTCGAATCACGGGTCCGGGTTTGTTTACCAAAAATATTGACCAAAGCCAACTATATTCATTTATTAATTATCAAAACTCATTTTTTATCAGTTTTTCACATAATAGCTTCCCCGCTACACGCCCGGGCTGTGCACACATATCGAGGTGAGACTAACAGAGGCTCTCAGAGCCTCGGAACACAGATATAGCTTAAATTACATAAGATGACCTTTTGGATCATCACACATACTGAGCAATATCATCGGCCATTTGAGGCCAATAATAAGCACGATGAAACAACGCCATGGTGCGTTCTTCACATGGGTGGCCGACCCACAAAGTATCATGGAATTCCATCATAGGAGTCATTCAAAGATCTCCTCCTTTGGGAACATAAAGTCAGTTCCCCTTCACCTTCAGGAACCCTTCTTCCATATAGAATTGGCGAGTCTTACCCTGTCCTACCAAATCGACCAAATATTGTGCAATAGGGTCCTTGGTGAGTAGATCTTGTATCTGGTCTTTAATAGTGGTGGCTACTTCGCTCCCCCTTAGGATGGCAAGTAGGCACACCAATGCTAGGTCGGCCCTCCGACTAAGTGCATCAGCAACTTGGTTGGTCTTCCCACTTCGGTAATCCAGGTTGAATTGTTATCGCACTAGGAGTTCCTGCCACATGGACTATCATCCATTAATCTTTGGTTAGGTCATGAAATGACTAACAACTATGTTGTTTGTCTTGACCACGAACGGGGTTCCCAACAGATAGTGCCTCCAAAGGCGTAAAAAGTGGATGACAGCCAACAATTCTTTTTTATGGGAGGCGTAGCGCCGTTCTGTATCCTTCAACATTAGGCTCGCCACTGTATGCCCCTCTCTTAGCAAGACTCCACCCAGAGCATAGTTAGAGGTATCCGTTTGTACTTCGAACGGCTTGACCAAATCAAGATGGGGCTATTAGACATAGCCGCTTTCAATGCGTTGAAGGCCTCCGCTCGCTCGGGACCTCAATCCCAAGGCGTGACTTTCTTTAGGAGTTCTATCAACGACACCACAATGAGAGAGTAATTTTTCACAAACTGCCGATAAGAGTTGCATATGCCAAGGAACGCCTACTGTTGGTCCATCTTGATCCACCCTTCCTCGATGACATGTCTGAGGAAGTCAATCTTTTTTTGGGCGAAGGAGCACTTGGATAGCTTCACATATAATTCGTGCTCCCGCAGTCGGGCTAGGACCTTTCGCGGGTGCTCTAGGTTTTCCTCCAGTGTTTTGACATATACCACAATATTGTCCAAGTAGACTAATACGGATTCGTTAATGTACTCTCGGAAGACTTGGTTCATCAGGGTGCAAAATGTGGATGGATCATCAGTCAGGCCGAATGGCATGACCAGGAAGCCGTATGACCCATATCTATTTTGGTGAACACTGTAGCGCCACCCAGTCTATCAAACATGTCTGCCATTAGCGGGATAGGGTACTTATTCTTCATGGCGATTTTGCTTAGGCCCCGATAATCTACACAGAGTCGTAATGTGCGATATTGTTTCTTTTGGAATAGAATAGGGGACCCATAAGGAGACTTGGAGGGAACAATGATCCCCGTGTCCAGCATTTCCGTCAACTTTTTTTGAAGCTCGGCGAGTTCGAGTTGTGACATTCTGTAAGGCGCCCGGGCAGGTGGCTTCGCACCCGGTACCAACTCAATCTCATGGTCCACAATGTGCCTAGGCGGGAGTGGCTTTGTCATGTTTTGTGGAATGACATCTTCAAAAGTCTTTAGCAGCTCCTTAACGGGTGCAGGAATGGGACCCTAAGAGCGTTCAATATCTTCAATATAGAGGGTAGCCAGGAATGTAGGTTCATGTCTTTTGTCTCCCTTCTTCAACTGCAAGGCCGAGATGTTCTCCGCGGCCATCTTTATGGTTGTGCATGGGATAATGCAGGTCTTGGCCCCATTGTCTCCCCATCATCAGTAGCATATCTGCATAAGGTACAAGAATGTTGTTAGTTTCCTCATGAATTCTAATCCAACTATCAGCTCGAAGTCTTCTATGATCACCACGCGCAAGTTGAATTTTCCTTCATAAGGACCAAGCTTCACTAGAACCCCTTTGGATATTCCACCTACTGGCTGAGGCGATGAGTTGATAGCCTTGACACGAACCATAACCTTTCCCACAACTAGACCAAGGCTCTCTACTTGAGTTGAGGCTAAGTAGTTGTGAGTTGCGCCTGCGTCTATCAACGCCCAAATGAGCTTGCCATTAACTTTCATCTCGATGAACATCAGGGCCTTCTCTTGGTTAAGAGGCGGCCCTCATCTGCCTTATTTTTGCGGATGTCGGCACTGGTTCCCACTAAGGCCTCAGAAATAGAACAAACAAGTGCGTTGAAGGCACTTATTGGTTCTGTTTGGTAAACATCATCTATGTCGTCATTCGTCCCATCATCAAAAGTTTGACCTACGTTCATTTGTGCATGTGGGCATTTGATGGGTTTACAATATCTTAGATTTATGTGTTGAAGATCTAACAAACTTACTGTCAAAGAACCTGATGCACACTTGGTATATATCTCAATCAACGGACTCAAGTTAATATGAGCTTTATGACTTCAGAATCAACTCAGGGACCTGATCTCTTTAGGTTTCCCTGACAATAGTACGAAGTCAACTCTCTACAGATAGAAAGTGACTGCCTGCACTATACACGCTACAGTGCAGAATAGTGCAACAGTCACTTTTCATTGGAAAGGACCTTGTACCAACCAAGTGATTACATCATTCAAGTGATGTCATTCAAAGTGTATTAAGAAGAAACATTAACATCACTTGAAAACTTGTGAATTCATTCAAGCACTCCAAGATCTGATAATCAAGCATTCAATTCACAAGTGCATCAAGAACAAAGTTCAACACTACTACGGACCAGTTCCTATAACAAGTCTCTTGTATGTCCTTAGTTGAGTTGTAACTTTGTATTTGTTATTCATTGTAATTCCTACTTTGCTTATCTAGAAGCTTCAACGAGGAACCTCTGAAAACCATAAACCCTTAGTGTTTGTGTCATGACTTGAGTTAGTCATGAGTTGAAGTCTTTGTAATAGGTGTATTGCAAAGTGGCTTGTAATAGGTGTATTACAAGTTAGTGAGGGATTAAGAGTTTAATTCCTAGGTTGCAATAGGTTGTAATCTAAAGATTGCTCTTTAGTAGTGAAGTTGAAATCCTACCGGTGTAGGTCGTGGTTTTTGATCCCCTTGAGCAGGGATTTTTCCACGTAAAATCCCTTGTGCCATTTACTTACTGTTGCATTAGCTAGTTTTGTGGAAACTGTTATAGGACCAGGTCACTATACAGTTTGGTGGACTCATATACTCTATCAATTGGTATCAGAGAGGGTTCTTTCTAAAAGGCTAACACCTATAGAGGATCCTTATCATGGCTGCTCCACCAAACTTCGAGGCAGGACAATCAACCTACAGAACCCCAAGATTTAACGGTCAATACTATGGCTGGTAGAAAACTAGAATGCATGACTTTATCATGGCAGAAGATTTCGAGTTGTGGGATGTCATTTGTGATGGCCCTTATGTCCCAACAAAGAAGGTTGGAGACCCTGTTGTGACAATTCCAAAACCAGGAAAGAATACAATGACACATACAAGAAAGCTGTGGAGAAAAACTTTCGTGCCAAGAAGATTTTGGTGTGTGGCATAGGACCGGATGAATACAACAGGATCTCAGCCTGTCAATCAGCCCAGGAGATATGAGAAGCTTTACAAACAACACATGAAGGAACCACTCAAGTAAATCAGTCTAAGATTGATATGCTCACCACCGAGTATGAGCTCTTTAGAATGAAGGATGATGAATACATTCAAGATATGCAAACTCGATTCACTTCCATCATAAATGAGTTACACTCGCTTGGTGAAATCATTCCAAGGAACAAGCTCGTGAGAAAAATTCTTAGCGTCTTGCTCAGCTCCTGGGAGAGTAAAGTGAATGCCATTACTGAAGCAAAGGATTTGCAGGCACTGACCATAGATGAGCTGATTGGGAATATGAAAACCTATGAAATGAAGAAGAAGAAAGACAATGAAAGACGAGAACCAAAGAAGGAAAGAAACCTGGTACTCAAAGCTGAAAGCAATAACTCAAGTGAGGAGGATAGTGACATGGCTTACTTAACCAGAAGGTTTCAGAAAATAGTTAGAAGGAATGAAGGCATACCCAAGAGAGGTAGTTCTAGCAAACCAAAGAATTATGACCTCTGTCATAAGTGTGGAAAGCCAGGGTATTTCATCAAGGACTACCCTCTCCTGAAGCAAGATTATTTCAAGCACAACTCTGATAAAGCAGCCAAAAGGAACCCGGTTCCTGAAAAACACTTCAAAAGAAAGAACGCCACTGACAATGTTGTAAAACAAGCTCTTGCAGCATGGGAAGATTCCTCCAGTGAGTCTGAAGAAGAAAATGATGCAGGTGATATTTCTATGATGGAATTTGAAAGTGAAGCCAATGAATATGATTCAATATTTGCCTTGATGGCTCAATCAGACGATGATGAAGATGATGACAATGATGAGGTAAACTTCAGGGATGTTCATAGAAATCTAAAATCTTACTCCCCTAAAAAACTCATGTCATTAGCTAATGTATTATTGATGCTTACCATAGTCTTGTAAATGATAAGGATGCCTTAACTATGGGTTTAGGAGATGTTGAGCAAACTAAAGATGACTTGGTAGTTTGTGCTGTTGATTTGAAGGAAACTATAGATAATATGAAGAATGAAAAGGAGGCTTTAACTGAGAAAATTGCTAGTGTAGAACACAAAAGAGATGATTTGATGGTGGTAGTGGTTGACTTGAAAGAAACCATCGAAAATTTCAGTAAAGAGAAAGATTCCTTAGTTGAAAAGGTTGCTTCTATTGAGCAAGAAAGAGATGACCTCTTAGTTGTAATTGTAGACTTAAAGAAATCAATAGAGGAACTGAAAATTGAATGTAGGCCTGGTAATTCTGAAAAGGGGAAAGAAATCCCAAGTGAAGTGCACATTAAGCTTGCAAATGAGTTGAACATGGTAAAAACTAGCTTGTGTGTTGAACTTGAGAAAAATAGACAGCTTAAGGCAGACTTAGAAAGAGTTAAGAGTGATTTAGAAAAGTCTCTTAAATGGACCTGGTCCTCTGATGCTGTTACTGCCATGTATGTTAACAACAATGGAAATATGCAGGGAATAGGGTTCCAAAAGGAAAGAACTCCTTATAACCCTCACAACAAGTATGTCACTGTACCCGATAAATAACATTGTACCCATTGTGGAAATAATGGGCATTTTAAAGAAATTGCAAAGCCAGGGTTCAGTCTTTTCAGAAAAACAAAGTGTTTGCTGAAAATTTCTTCCAACTTTCTAATGTTTTTCATCAATTATCATCAAGAATCTTAGGGCTTTAATGGTAGAAAATTGGGGATTTGGGTAGAGTTAGGGCTTTTGAATAATTGGAATTTAGACCTCAAATTGGGGTCGAATTCCAAAACTAATGACATATTTGGGCTCGTGGGTGAATGGGTGATCGGGTTTTGGTCTGACCCTCGTGTTTTGACCAAGCGGGCCCGTGGTCGATTTTTGACTTTTTGGGAAGAATGTTAGAAAACCTATAATTAAGCATTGGAATTGAATTGTTTAGTGTTGTTGATGTTATTAAGTCAATTATGTCTAGATACAATTGATTTGGAGTCAAATTCAAAAGGAAAAGCGGTGATTGATGCTTGATTTTGGTCGTGGAAGTCGAGGTAAGTGTTTGGCCTAACCTTAGCTTGAGGGAATAGGTGTTGAGTCTTATTTTCTATGTGTTAATACCATGTTCAACGTATAGGTGAGGTGACAAGTACCTATACGTTGGTGTCAACTATGCCCGTGAGTCGGATATTATGAATTACGTGGTTTTCATTGATATTTACTCTGTTATAGCTTGAGTTTCACTTTGTGGTTATTCATTTTAGTGGAATTTCTTGGTAATGAACATTGTTGAGTATTGGTTTTTGAGAAACTTTATGTGAAGATACGTACTTGAGTGAGATTGGTTATAGCTGTGTCCCTTGCCGGGATAGTGATATTTCTATTGTTGTTCCTTTGCCGGGATGCTATGATTTATTATTATGGTTCATATTGTTGATTTTTCCTTGTCGGACTGTTGTTATTGATATTGTTTGGGTGAGAAAGAGTGTAAAGCACGAAGAGTGATGTCGTGTATTGATTATTGTGAGGATGAGAGTGTAAAATCACGAAGGGTGATGCCGTGCCATGTTATGATATTAAAATCACGAGGGGTGATGTCGTGCCGTTTCTATTGATTATTGTGAGGATGAGAGTAAAAGAACGAAGGGTAATGTCGTGCCGTTTCTATTGATTATTGTGAGGATGAGAGTAAAAGCACAAAGGGTGATGCCGTGCACTTACATTTATTATTTGGTGAGGATGAGAGTAAAAGCACGAAGGGTGATGCCGTGTACTGTCTTATATGTGATCTTAATTCCTGTTGGTTAAGCTGATATTGAATTGTTGTCTTATTTCATTGTTTCCTTTATTTGATATTTATTTCTCCCAACATGTTTCCCCCTTTTCCTTGGTACTTAGTTGTTTACTTCCTGTTACTATTATTCCTCCGATTATTATTAATCGCACAAGTTGTTTTGGTTGTCGTGTCCTAGCCTCGTCACCACTTCGACGAGGTTAGGCTCGACACTTAATCAGTACATGGGGTCGGTTGTACTGATGCTACACTTTGCACATCTTTGTTGTGCAGATCCCGGTACAGGACCCTACGGACATTAATTGAGGAGGCTGCCTTCAGTCCACGTGGAGACACCGAGGTAGTCCTGTTGGCGTCTGCAGGCCTTGGTGTCCCCCGTATTTTCTTTGTATTTTGTTCTAGTTGTCTCAGAAACAGATGTACTTATTTCTTCCAGACTTTTATATGTATTATTCATAGACAGTCCTTGAGTTGTGACTCCAATATTCTGGGATTTGGTTTAGTTTTGTGAAATTTCGTAAAGGCATTGGATGGAATTATATATCTTGCTTCATCTTATATTTTATTCATGTTAATGTGTAATTCACCTGTTTACGACTAATAATAAAGGAATAAAGTAAATTGGACATTCACGTTGGCTTGCCTAGCGGGTTCAACGTTAGACGCCATCACGGTCCCGACGGTGGGAAATTCGAGTCGTGACATTGACACTCCCATTGCCACTGCCACTCGATTGGACATTGATGAATTTGGCTCTCCTGTAAATCAAAAAATATATCGAGGCATTATTGGATCTCTCCTCTATTTAATTGTCAGAATGCCAAATATTGTATTTAGTGTGGGACTATGTGCAAGGTTTCAGTCAAATCCCAATGAATCTCATCTAAAGGCTGCCAAAAGTATTCTAAGATATCTTAAGGGAACACGTGACCTGGTTCTGTATTACCCCTCAAGTGACAATTTTAATCTTGTTGGGTATGCTGATGCTGATTATGCAGGTTATCTTATGGACAGGAAAAACACATCTGGAATGGATCACTTCTTAGGATCCTCTAATTTCATGGGGTACAAGGAAGCAAAATTCAGTAGCTCTTTCAACAGCTAAAGTAGAATATGTTGTTGCAGCTTCCTGCTATGCTCAACTTCTATGGATCAAACAACAATTGGAAGATTTTAGAGTTTACACTAACTGTGTGCCTCTTGTATGTGACAACATCAGTACACTCAACATGGACAAGAACCCGGTCCAGCATAAAAGAACCAATCAAATTGATGTGAGACATCATTTTCTCAGAGAAAATGTGGAGAAGGGGCTTATTTGCATGAAGTTCTGCAGTACAGAAGACCAAATTGCAGATATCTTCACCAAAGCCCTGAGCAGAGAAAATTTTGAGAGAAACGGGATGGCACTAGGGCTAATAAATCCTAATTGAGAACTTGATTCCTTCCATATGGCTATGAAAGTTGCATTCAGGTAAAATTAGCTAGAGTGTTTTCTGGCCAAGCCGAACTCACTTATATACCGTTGCAGGTAGACACACATGATGATTATAGAAGCTGCAGAAAGAATGCATGAGTGGTAAAAGAGGGTTGAGATATTTATTGAAAGACCGGTCAAGAACCTGGTTCTTGTACCACAGGTTAGTAGTCTTGTGTTTTTCTCATGCATATCTCAAAAGAAACAAAATTAAATGCCACATCATCAACCTTTTCAGACCCTGTATGTCACGTCTTTTCGTTCAAATCCTTTAACTTCCCTTTGAAATGTTGCACCTTCCCACACATCTACCGCTGCTTCAAAACCCGTTTCTCTTCCCTCATAATTGCCTTTTCTCTCATTATAACCCTTTCATTTCCAAACCTTGAGCGATCATCTCTCTTCTTTTCAGCCTCTCCAGAATCTTCAACCTAATCATCTACTATGGCTGAAGATCAAACAAACCTTCCCACTATTGAAGAGAAAACCCTAGACTCTTCTGCTCTTGCAGAAACACCTCTGAACATCCCCTCTTCCACCATTGTTGACACCGAAACACCCAAACCTAATTCCCCTTCACCCTCTATCTCTCTCACCACTCCCTCAGACTATACCCTTCCTCTTAGTGTTGAGAACTCATAAATCCCTAAAATCGATAGTGTCTCTTCTCTGTCGCCTGAGATTCTCAAAGAACAGAACAAAGATGAAGAAAAGAGTGGGACTCCAAAGGCAGAAAAGGTCTCTGAGGAAGATATTTATCAGTCTACAAGTACTCCTGTTTTGGATGTTGTTGCACCCATGAAATCTCAGGAGAGAGAGAGGCCATAGAAAATATGTTGGCCATTGTTGCTGAAGGAACAATGAATGAGGAAACTTCTACCATGCCTGAGTCTCAAGGGGAAGGACTCAACCCACAATGGAAGAAGGAACAATGATACTCTTCGAATCATCCGCACCAGAAGAAGCTACTGGGACCCCTGTTGATGAACCTGCTCCCTCTCTTGAGGAAAAAGGCCAGGAATCATCTTCCCAGGTCAGCTTCGACCCTTCTCCTTCTCCTCACTTGACACTGAGCCTTTGGATGCAATCCCTCATGTTGTGAGATCCTGTGAAGAGGATGAGCAGGATGATGTAGTTCTGAGTGCATGTTTTAAAGTAAGGAAGACATTAGTCACTCCTAATCCCCCTCCTAAGCGACCTACCACAAGGTTGCAAAAGAATGAGGCTCTTGAGTCTACCTTGAAGAAAAGCAAAAGGAGTAACAGGAAGAAGAAAAAGAGGCTGGTGAAGGATGGCTAGATTGTTTGTGACAAGAACATTTCAGTAGTAGAACTGGATGAGGAAGCTTAAGAGGACCAAGTTCCTTGGTTAAGAGATCTCAGGAAAAAAAACAATCTAGTGAGAGTGCTTCAAAAGAGGCTGTTGAAACACCCTTGTAAAAATCTGTGAAAGGTTATGACAAGTTGAAGCAAGTTGTGGAGGTAGAATCAGTGTTTGATGATGATATTCTAGTGAAATCAAGTGGCAAGGGTAAGTCTATTGGGAAGTCTGGTAAAAGAAAATTGGAGACTGTAGAGGAACCCGGTTCTGTGAAGAAAGTGAAAAGTGGAAGTGTGCTTGACCTAGAGATTTCTGAGATGGCTGGTATGAGGCAAGTACTCGAGATGGTTGAATTTCAACACTAAAGACATATGTGCAAAGTGGAAGTGCCCAAGGTGTATGAGGATGAGTTCCAAAGTTTCTATGTTGATCTCTTCACTGTTGAATCCGATCATATATGTGCTTTAGTGAATGGGGTAGACATTGTTATGGACTCTGTTGTGTTAGGAGACATTCTCAAGGTCCCGTATGAAGATTTGTCTTCTGTGAGAGGTGCACGTGGTTCAAATTTTTGACGCGTCATAGTGAAGAAAAAAGTTATCCAGTAGGGGGAACGAGTACACACAAAGGCTTTACTTCCTGTGTATCAGCTGTTATTTGAGTTAGTTAACAAGGTTATGCTCCCTCGGGTTGAGAGGAGGTCCATCAGCTCTAGGTCTGATTTGTACTTAATGGAAGCACTGGACGAGTTCCGCACTGTCAATTTACCTGCCATCATAATTGAACATATGCAGAAAGTGGCAGCATTCAAAGATGGGAACCATGGACTTCCTTTTGGATTTCTTCTCACGCATGTCTTCAAATTCTTTGATGTGCCTTTGGGACAGCCCAGGATGGAGACCTAGAAGCAAACCTTCTCAAAACCTACTCTAGAGGAATGTGAGTGTGTTGAAAACGTTGGAGGGGTGTGAAGCACTTCGATGATCTCACAGCTTATCAATGCTCAGAACAGTGCTACAGAGGAGATCAGGAAGTTGAAGGCAAGGAATGCCATTCTCGAGACTCAGCTAAGTCAGGCTCTAGTGGTACCAGGGTCATCCAGCTCATCAAGTGAAGATGTGGCTCGTCTGACAAAAAAAATGCTGATCTCGGGCAATAGGTTGAGAACCTGAGGGAGAAACTACTCGTAGAGCAAATGTCCGCAAATGCTCGGATTGATATCGTTCTCAACACTCTTGTTGCTGCTTCCTAGGCCTCTTCCTCTAGTGTCCCCTAGGCAAATCCTCCAGTGACCAGTTTCCAGTTTATCCTTTTTATTTTGATGACTTTGTGGTAGTTTTTTGTTTTGTTTTTGGCGTGGATGGAATTCGCTTGTACTTCTCCAGTCCAAATCTGCCTTTGTTGTAATGGCAAAGGCTTATGTTTTATAAAAATTAATGAAGACTCTCCTCTTTTGTTGTAAATGCTTGTATTTTTCTACTTCTCTTTTCTATCATGTTGTGTGCACACATGTGCCATGAGTTAGCTAGGCTAGACTTCTTTATGCTGATTGCTTGCTTGTGTATTTTTTAATGATGCCAAAAGGGGGAAGATAAATTGAAGCAGGGGGATCTGAGTAAGGGGGAAGCATAAAGTCAGGGGGAACTTGTGAAGTTCCAGTTACTTTATCTGGTTTATTTTGATTTGCATATGGTTGTCAATTTTTAAGTTTGTCATCATCAAAAAGGGGGAATGATGGGTTAACAGTATCTTAGATTTATGTTTTGATGATCTCACAAACTTATTGTCAAAGAACCAGATAAAGAACCTGACGCACACTTGGTATATATCTCAATCAACGGACTCAAGCTAATGTGAGCTTTATGATTTCAGAAGATAAAGAATCAAATTAGGGACATGACCCCTTTAGGTTTCCTTGACAACAGTACGAAGTCAACTCTCTATAGCTGAAAAGTGGTTGCCTGCACTGTACACGTTACAGTGCAGAAATAGTGCAACAGTCACTTCTCATTGGGAAGGACCTTGTACCAACCAAGTGATTACATAATTCAAATGATGTCATCCAAAGTGTATTAACAACAAATATTACAATAAAACATCACTTGAACACTTGTGAATTCATTCAAGCACTCCAAGATATGATAATCAAGTATTCAGTTCACAATTGCATCAAGAACAAAGTTCACCACTAGTACAGACCAGTTCCTATAACAAGTCTCTTATATGTCCTTAGTTGAGTTGTAACTTTGTATTTGTTCTTCATTGTAATTCCTACTTTGCTTATCTAGAAGCTTCAATTAGGAACCTCTGAAAACCATAAACCCTTAGTGTTTGTGTTGTGACTAGGGTTAGTAATTAGTTGAAGTCTTTGTAATAGGTGTATTGCAAAGTGGCTTGTAATAGGTGTATTACAAGTTAGTGAGGGATTAAGAGTTTAATTCCTAGGTTGCAATAGATTGTGATCCAAAGATTGCTCAGTAGTGAAGTTGAAATCCTACCAGAGTAGGTCGTGGTTTTTGATCTTCTTGAGCGAGGATTTTTCCACGTAAAATCTCTTGTGCCATTTACTTACTGTTGCATTAGCTAGTTCCGTGGAAACTGTTATAGGACCAGGTCACGATATAGTTTGGTAGACTCATATACTCTATTAGCATTCATTTTTCTAATATGACCCGCCGCAATGGCGACATCCTGAAGGGGGCTTCCTTCCCCGATCGTTGTGTGAGGACACAACAATATTGCTGCATGAGGAAGGAGTCTTAGATTTTGTTGCACTCTGATCTCCCCCTACTTCTTCTAGGGACACCTTTACTAGGTTGGCCCCCTAAGTATCCTCTTCGGACAGGCGGTTGAGGCCTATCCTTCCGAGCTTCCATTTGGTAGTCCCCAAGGCATTCTGCTGCTTGGATTGCCTTGGGTAAAGTGTCTAACCTTTGTCTTTATAGCTACATACGATCATAAGGTTTCAAACCTTCCAGGAATGTGAAGAGTTTGTGTGTGTCCCCCATATCTCGTATGTTCATCATGAGCGTGGAGAATTCTCGCATGTAATCCTGGACTGCATTGGTTTGGCGGAGCTCCCAGAGCTTTCCCCGTGAATTGTACTCAATGTTTTCGGGGAAGAACTGTAGGCGTATGGCTGCTTTTAGGTCTGCCTAAGTCTCAATAGTACCTTCACCGGCCTTGATGGCTTCGTATTCTACCCGCCATCAGAGTTTAGCATCACCTGAAGATACATGGCATCAGTTGGTAATTTTTTTGCTTCTTCTAACTCTCTCACGACATCAAAGTATTGTTCAATGTCTAAGATGAAGTTCTCCACTTCCTTAGCGTTCCGAGCCCCATTGTAGGGTTTTGGCTAAGGAATCTTCAGCTTTTGTGGCACAGGGGAAAAGTTCACAACACCCCTAATGTGGTTTTCGCCACCTTGAAGTAGTCATTGTAAGGCTGCATCCACAACATTGAGATGGCCCATCAAGTTGTCTATGGTTTTTCTGCATAGCAGTCACTCTGTCTGCCTCTTGTGCCCTATAGGCTAATTCCTCGGTCCTCTCCTGTTTGAGGGCCCCGAATTTACCGAAAATTTGGCTGCCTCTATGGCTGCCGTTTGTCGGTCTCCTTCAGAGTTGTGAATGATGTTCGCGATGTCACCTTTGGCTTGACGCATCCTGCGGTCCAAGTCGTCCAACCTTTGCACTAGGCTAGTTCTTAGATCATGCACTATATTCACGATGGGTTGTAATACGTTAACCATCTCTTCAAGGGCCGCAATGCGGTCCCCATGATTCACCATGGTCAAAAATGGTGGTAATGACAATGTTTCCTCGTCTGATGTCGAGATTAGGCTTTGATACCAATTATTATGCAGCATCTTCCTCATATTTCTTGGAAGGGCGACGTAAGGTTAAACAACTGATGTCCCTGCAGTTACTATCCGCTAACTGAGGTCCCCTCCGTACGCTAGACGAGATCGTTAGTGTGGTACGAGAAAACCAATGTCAAGAGCCATTGAGAGAATACAAAAGAGAATGAGAATGAAAGAAAGATTGATTGCATTAATGAAAGCTATTACCGAAAAGCAACACAGTGTCAAGGGGAAGAGCCACCAGTATAGAGAATTGTTTGCTTGCTTTATTCCCCCTAATAATTCTTAAAAAAATAAATAATGTTACATGACTTGACTTAACTAATATATAGAGACATAATGGAAATACAAGAAGTAAAACTTGTTACCCTCATATTTTCGTACGTAAAAGTGCATTGTAATCAAACTAATGTTTGAAAGCATATAAAGTAAGTTATCATGTTACCTCGAAGGTTACAAATATTGAAGATCATGAACAACAAGTACAAAGAGGGTTGGAAGTTTCAGAAGTTAAAGGAATTGAAGAAAATAATGTTTCGTCGAAAGTCGACAAGTTGGGAATATTATAACCCGTACATTTGTGGTAAGACTAGGGTTCTTAACATGATAACAGGGTTGTGTTATGATTTATTGTAGTCTTATGAGTCATGTGTTAAGTTTTAAAGTCAAGCGAGTTGTGGAACATAAGTCGATGAAAGTCATCTCAAGTTACGTTCATAACTTTTGCTGAAATTTGGGTCAAATGTCACTGCGCTTTTCTCCCAATATACTTAGATTTACAGGGTGATCCACCCATCAAATTGAATATCTATGAGTCTATTTTCTAACTCATTAAACCGTTTGTCAATGCGACATTGGAGTATATATAAGCTTTTTGCGAGACTTCACAGACTGCTAGGTAACAAGTAGGGGTGTCACCTACTTGCTTAAATGAGAGGACTACATATGTCCAAAAAGGAGACAACTCGGGTCATACAAATATATCTTTTAAGGTCCCATTTCCTTCAAATGTCTCACCGATAATAGGGCATAAAAACCAGAGATAAGCCCTTGCAAAAATCCTCCCAAAAATTGAAAATCCCAAGTGATTTTCTCTCCTTTTCAAGTTCTAGTTGGAGGAAAACCTAGGGTTTGAAGAACCAAGATATGAGCTGAGATATTCAACAAATAAGATAAGTTTATGCGTTCTTTCATCCATTTTTCCTGATGGAAATGTATGGAAAGTCGTTCTATAATTGTAAGGACTCACGGGACGGTGATCGAAAGCCGTGAGTTCGTGTTATTCAACTTGTAGTGGAGTATTTTGTGGGATGTTTCGTGTTGCTATTGGATTGCATGTTTTGATACTATTTAGAGAGTTTTGGAGGATAAAGGGTGTGGAGAAACACCACCTAAATGCAGGGTGGTGTGCTGGTCGTTTGTCGTAACATTTTCGGGTTGTTTGACACTACTACGATGGTCGTTTTGTGTATGAAGAGATTGGGGGTGTGTTGGACATTATATATATATATAATTTTTTTTTATGTTGTTGTTGTTGTTGTTTTGTTCTTGTGTTGTTGGTGTTATCTCAAATTGGGAGGAAGTAAAGATTATGGGGGAGATGCTGCCCGTTTTAATATAAATAAGCTTGTCGTTTGTTATGCGATGGTTGTACCTTTCATAACTTAATGATAGTATTATTATTGTTTTTGTAGATTAAGGTGCAAGGAGACAATTCAACGTGGTTTCTGGAAAGATTGTGATATATGTTAAGGCTAAACATTTCCTTTAGTTTGGCATGATCCCGTAGCTACTTGCGTTTGATAACGAAACATAAAGAGAAGTTCGTATTCCTGAACTTATGTACATTATCCTAGTCTCATAAGTTGCAGTATTCTACCTTATCGGGACCTTATATTCTGTTAAGTATTGTCTTATTCCAGTTAAGGGTTCAGAGGGTATATATATATAGTATTATAGTATTTTCACCACCATCGAGCAATAATCGGTGGGCATGCCCTTATTGGGCAACCTCTGATCAGATAGTAATTTATATACCGAGCCTACTGTGGCCGAACGCCTATGAGCTAGCCCAGAATGGCCGGGATACCGAGCCTAGTATGGCCGAGCACCTATGAGCGAATCTACTACGGCTGAGCAGTTACACTTTCCAAGCCTTATAGGGCAAGGCAACTATTTTACTTACTATATTTAGAGTGTTGAGTCAGTATCAACAGGTAAGTGTATCTCAATATCATCTTTGACTCCCAGTTACTTTCAGTAATTATATTATCAGTTTAGTTTCAGCTTTCAATTATTCTATTTCCTTACATACTGGGTACATTATTTCGTAGTGACGTCCCTTTCCTAGGGACACAACATTTCATGCATGTAGGTTCGGATAGACAGACTGGTAGACCTCTTAGGTGTTGTTCGTGTTCAGCTTGATCGGTAAGCTCCACGTCCTTCAGAGTTGCCGGGTCTAGGGTTTTGACATATTGTGTATTATTATATATGTATATATATTATGGGTAAGCCGGGGCCCTTTTGCGATGATGGTAGGCTAGAAACCCGTGTTTTAGCCATAATATTGCACTCTAATTATTGCATTTTATGGATGTTTGAGCTTAATTCATAGTCAATTATACTTATTACGTGTTTTATACCTTGTAGGAAATAATTCTGAGCTATTTTAGGTAATATGGAGCGAAATCGAACAAGTTGGAGCTTTGAAGTTTGGGTAGAAGCCCAAGAAATTAGGCCGAGATCACGTTCGGGAATCGAGGACCAAGTCCGGATATCACAAAGTGAACTCATAAATTTACTTTGAGAAAAAGACACTACCGCGCTGCATGGGGCGCCGCGAGGTGCATCGCGACAGTGCAAAAGTGGCCTTACAAGAAAAATGCAAACTCTCTGGAAATCGTTACTAGCGCACCGCATGGCGCGGCGCGACTGTGCAAATTTGTTAGAGTAATCTCCAAGTTTGTCTAGGAAAGGGTAGTTTCATTGGGCTTGTTTCTTCATGGTATAGATACACCAAAAACTCGATTTTGAAGGGACTTTTGACCTATGAAAGATTGGAGAACCACCAAAGTCAAGAAGACTCAAGAATTCATCAATTATACAACCTGCAATCGGTATCACCATCTTCTGAGTCAAATCACTTGGTTTATGATGTTTATACTTGACTTGATGGCAATTCAAACACCGTGAAATACGCCTAGTAATGCCCTTCTTCATCTTCCAACACCAACAATGTTGCTTCAAGTCATGATACATCTTCGCAGCACTTGGGTGAATAGGATACCACTAACCATGAGCCTACTCAAGTATCAATTCCCTCAAGGTCAATAGTCACATCACTCTTGAGCTTCTGATAGCTCTCTTCACACTCATCTAAATGGAACACCTTTCTAAGTAAACTTAGTCATGAGTTGCAATGGATGAAAATCCCTTAACAAAATGAGTGTAATATCCTACCAAACCCAAGAAACTTTGAATCTCAATAGTAGTAGGTCTAAGTCAATTCTGAACAACCTATATCTTCTTAGGTTCAACCTTAATAAGATTAGCAGAATCTACGTGACCCTAGAATGCAGTTGAGTCCAACCAAAGCTCACACTTGGAGAACTTAGCATAAAGATTCTGTTCCCTCAAAGTCTAAAGCACAATACTCAAATGCTACTTAAACTCCTCTATACTACATGATTAAACTAAGATATCATCAATGAACACCATCAAAGATTAATTCAAATAAGGGTTGAACACTCGGTTCATCAGGTCCATGAATGTAGCTGGAGAATCTATATGACATCACCAAGAAATCATAATGAACATAACGAGTCCTAAATGCTATCTTAGGGATATTAGAATCCCTAATATTTACTTGATGATAACCCGACCTCAATTCAATCTTAGAGAACACCCTAGCACCTTCAAGATGATAAAACAAATCATCAATACGAGGCAATGGGTACCTATTCTTGATTGTAACCTTATTCAACTACATATAATCAATGCACATCCTTATACTACCATTTTTCTTCTTCACAAGCAAAACCGGTGCACCCCAAGAAGAAACACTCGGTCTAATGACTCCCTTATTGAGCAAATATTATAATTGCTCCTTCAACTTTAATTCAGCTAGAGCCATATATTACGGTGGAATAGATAGGGGTTGAGCGCTCGACATCAAGTCAATAGAAAAATCTATAACTCTATTTAGCGGCATACTCGGTAGATCCATAGGGAACACATTTGGAAACTCTCTCACCACTAGTAGCGAATCTACTGAAAGAACCTCCGTACTAGTATCCCGAATGAAAGACAAGTAGGCTAAACACACATTCTCAACTATATGCCGAGCCTTCAAGAAAGAAATCATCCTACTATTAGAGTGACCATGTGACCCTCTCCACTCCAACCTAGGCGACCCTGGCATAGCTTAAGTCACAGTTTCAGCATGATAATGCAAGATAACATGATACATGGATAACCAATCTATGCCAAAACTCCGCTCAAAATCCACCATATCTAACAACAAGATATCAATCATCATGTCATACCCATTGATAGTAACTATACAAGACCGATAAACCTGATAAGCTACAATAGAATCTCCAATGGGCACAGACAAATAAATAATAACAACCAATAAATCACGAGATATAACCCAATATAGTGCCAAAAAAAGATGATACATAAGAATAAGTAGAAAATGGATCTAATAACCCCAAAGATTTTGTACGATAGGATGAAACAACACCTGCGATGACCACATCAGATACAACTACCTCAGATTTTGTAGGAAAATCATAACAGCGAGTATGACCTCTATCCATCTATTCTCCACCTCTAGGGAGGCCTTTACATAGTTGACCTCAATCTCTAGCTGATTAGGCAGGTAGCGTAGCTACTGGGGCAAAATCATAGTCTAAGTACCTTCTTTAGATGTATCACTCTGCAATATAGGGAATTTTCTCCTCATGTTCTCCTAATCTCCACAGTCGAAGCAACCCATCTGTTGGCGAGGCTCCTAAGACTGAGTCTTCCCCTGATGACCAGAATAACCACTGAAAGAACCTTGTCATGTAGATACACTATAAGAACTGTAAGCTGGAGGTGCACTATAAGATGACCGTCATGATTGGGTACCATTTGAACCGTGGCTAATTGGAGTGTTGTGAGAAGTCTGAAGTGTAGACTGAAATAGCGTAACGGAATAGGCTCTACCATAATGGCCCTTATCTCCAGATGAGGCACCACTGAATCCGCTAGACTATGAGGCCTCTAGCCTCAGGTTCCTCCCTCTCCTGGCTGCAAATGCACTCCATCCTTCTTGCTATCTACATAGCTTGAGTAAAGGTAATACCCATCTCGGTTTCTCGTGCCATCTTGAATTGATTACCAAAATAGAGACCCTCAATATACATGCTCACCTTTTTGTCTCTATGGGAATCAAGAAATCTACATAGCAAGATAACTTGATAAATCTCATCTCATACTCAATAATTGACATGCCATCCTGGTGAAACTGCTCAATCATACTATGCAATTCATCACTCCTAGTAAATGAAATAAACTTCTTGAAGAAGAGAAACAAAAATTGAATCCAAATGAGAGGAAGTGACTCTTATGGCTTATTCCACTCATAAGTCTGCCACCATCTCTTGGTTGGCCCTCTAAACTGAAAAGTAGTGAAATCAACTCCATTAGACTCTACAAGGCCCAAATACACAAAATCTCATGGCACCTATCTAAGAAGTCATGTGCATATACTAGGAGATCACCACCAAAACATGGAGCAAATAACTTCTGTAACCGATCCATTATCTTTTTACTCCACAACTGATATAGAGGGCCTAACCTATAGACGTACTGCAACAATAGGCTGGACTACTCTAGCTGGTGAAACAACTAGAATTCTAGTCTGAAACATAGCGGTGACCTGTTGTGGGTGTGAAAAGCTGGGGTCTAGGCTCCCTATCCATATTGGAAAATAGCTAGGACCACATGAATCATCTCCGCCTGTGCCAAATCCTTAAAGTAACTCAAAATCCAAACTATAGTCTCCTAAAGCACTGGAGTAACAATAAAACCCTTGGAAACCTATGCAAGACCTAGTAGAACCATCTGATATGGGACCCGATCTACATCCAGAACTACATATGGCTTCACTAAATCCGCTATATTATGACCATGAGTAGTTGCAGGTGCTTCACCTCTCGCGGGTGCCACTGTACGTGCCCTGGTCTGAGCTCTAGACCTACCTCAGCCCCTGCCTTTCCAGGCTCTTACCCAGCGGCTGCCGACGCATGTGTTTTCACCATTTTGGAGAGAATAGAAGAGTAAAGATTGAAACATCAAGATGAGACAATGTAATTCGATAATGAAAGAAAGAATGGATGTTTCCTAAGTGCCCTGTAGCCGCTTGAAGATAAGAAAATTTCTCCATATTGATCCGCAAGAGTTTACTGGATATGCTCATGACTCATATAACCTATGAACCTAGAGATTTGATACCTACTTGTCACGATCCAAAATCCCACCAAAGTCTAAATTAACTTGTTAGATGAACCAACATGCATAAACAAACATAACAACGCAACATAATGTTCAACTAACATAATATAGCTAAAACAGAAATAAGTCTGAAATCACATCAAGGTGCTAAAAGTTGTTACACCCCATATTTTCATGTTATAATGCTTATTAAGTGAATCAATATGAACTGTATAGTCTAAGGACCTTTCCAAAGATAATGATGGGTTAAAACAAGTGTTAAGGAAGTATCGTGAGGGTTGGAGGCTAAATGAATTAAAGATGTTGTAACCCGTACTTTTAGGGTACAACTAGGAGTGATTAACATTATAAGGAGGTAGTGATATAAGGTAACATAATAATATAATATTATTATGTTATGTTTTGAAATCAAACAAGTTGTAAAACAAAAGTCGGCATAAGTTTTTGCAAGATACGTTTATAATTTTACTGAAATTTGGGTCTAATGTCATTGAGATTTTCTCCCAATATACTTGGAGTTACAATGTCATACCCCACCAAATTGAAGGTATACCAGTATAGTTTATAACTCATTATAATGTTCATCCATAAGACATCAGAGTGGAGATCTATTTGCGTCTTTGCGAGACTGCACAAGTAGCCCCTTTAGTACCCACTTGAGGTGATGAAAACTATCAACGTTGTATAAAGAGCAATTCCACTTCGTTTTTACTTATATTTCTAGCCCAAATAAGACCCAGAACACTAATAAACACTCTCTAAAGGTTACCTTACCACCAAAACCAAGATCTACGAGTTTATGACATGATTTCACCCCCGGAAAGTTCGTAGAGATTGTGCTACTCCTTTCCTCCCATTTGCTTGTGATTGGGAGGATTCTTCAAGGTGAATTAAGCTTGGATTTGGTTTTTACATGATGTTTTGATATAAGAATCTCCCTTTTCATCTTGGTTTTTGTGTACCTAAGTCTTGGCTAAGATATTGAAGCCAGAACATGCAAATCGACAACAAGGAATCATATATTGAGTTGTTATGTGATGTTGGACTATTTAAGGTGTTCTTGTGATGTTAATATTGTCGAAGTTATGAGAATATATTATAGTATATGATATATTGATATTTGTGATATGAAGTTTGATGGAAGTAAAAGTGTAGGAAAGAGTTGTCTTATTTGTTACAAGCCGAGGTTGTCGCTCGACAAGTTATGTACGAGTTTCTGTTAAGGTGTTGTTGTATTGTATTATTGGAATGTTATGGGGTATTTTTAAGGTTGCGTTGTGGCTGAAATTAGTATGAATAAATGAATGTATTGTACTTAATGTTGTTAACAAATTTATGAAGTAAAAGGGGTTTAAAGCTATAGTTTGTTTAATCATAAACCGAGCTCGGTACTCGTACTATTGCTTGATTTTCTGGTTGTTGATCGTATACCGTGGATATGCTATTGTAGTTGTTTTTGTTGATGGCATTTCGAATTAGGAGGAAGTGAAAGTTACAGGGGGAGGTTCTTCCCAATTTTCTAGAAATGAGCTACTAGATTAGAAATACGTTTTAAGTTGTTCTATAGCTTAACCATAGTTTTAATGACTTAATGTAGGTTGAAGGCCGTGGGACAGTATATCCATACATATTGATCCGTTGACTAAGAGACAAATATATGTAAAGGATTTCCCTTCTTTCATTGGCACGAATCCATAATAAGACAAAGTTAGACGGATTGTATAAGAGAAACACATATCGTAGAGTTCATGTCTCTATAGGCGTTACATCTTCCCGTATGTTATCATCGTTTCTTAGTGAAAGGGATTCCTATCCGCTCCATGTTGTTACATGATGTTATAAAGAGATAGAGAGTTATACATGTACCTTCCCACATTCTACTACATACATGATATACATCATCATATACATATATTTTCTGTTGCTTGGCCACTTGGTTAGTTATAGAGATTATTTCTTGGCCACTTGGTCAGCGAGATATATTAATGCATGGCCTTACAATCAGTGAGAGTTTTCTATTGCCTAGCTACTTGGTCAGTGAGAAATATTATTGCCTATACACTTGGTCAGTGAGAGATTATATTTGCCTGCCCACTTGGCAGTGATAATTTATATTTGCTTGGCCTTACAGTCACTAAGAGTTTACTGTTTCCTGGCCACTTGGTCAGTGAGAGAAACACCGAGCTATATATGTGGATGGCTAGCTATAATATCACTATATTACATTTTCAGTCAGAGTAGGTTAATATGCCTCAAAGTATTCTTTGGCTTCCAGATAACTATGTACTTCAATCAAGTTTCAGCTTTCAGTTATTCTATTGCCCTACATAATTGGTACATTATTTCGTACTGATGTCCCTTTTGCCAGAAGCGTTGGATTTCATGCCTACATGTCCTGATAGAAAGTCGGATAGATGTTCCTAGTAGACAGAGCCAAACATCAACTTGATTGGTAAGCTCCACTCTACCGGAGTACCAAGTCTAGACTTTGGAGTCCATTTTGTATATACATGTTTGATGGATAGGACGAGGCCCTTTCCTGACCATGGTACAATTTTGTTATCTTTAGAGGCTTGTAGACAAATCATGTATACTTTGTATGTCAGTGTAGCGACCTTGTCGGCCTTTGTATATGCTCAATTTAATATTGTTGTTGTAGATGTTTATGGCGGTCTCGTCGACCTTCACGGTTATGTATATGAGCTTTTGGGTATTTTTACACTTCAAATGAGATAGATGTTATATTCAGATGATTAACTATATGGCCTCATCAGCCTTGGTTGGTATTTTCTATTTGCAGGTAGTCTTTGTGACACTACCCAAATCCCAAATCGTCGTGATGACGCCTAGCACACTTTCTAAGAAAGCCAAACATAACAATAAAGAACTTAAAATAATGGAATTTATAGAAATAACATAAGTCTAACACCTCAATATAACAAAATACCGCCAATACATGATAAATCCTCCCAAGCGCTGGTAAATACATAGTCATGAGCTCTAATACGGGAATACAAATCCGAAATGACTAATTTAATTTTGTCTGAAATAAAGACAACAATACATAAGAAAGATACGCAAAGACTACAGGAGAAAATGCAGCTCTACCTCGTCTCTCGTTACTCTGATACTGATTGCTACTACCAACACCTGGATCTGCACAATTACGTGCAGAGTCTAGTATGTACAATTGAATCCATGTACTCAATAAGTATAGTAACTAACCTCGGCGTGGTAAAAGAAGCGAGAATTATAAATGACACCCGCTATAACCTATGCAGTTTCATAAATCCAGCATGTACAGAATAGTAACGTGATCAAGTATAAGGCACTGAAAGGACTATCTATGTGTGCTTGTATAATTACCCAAAATCTCTACTCCATCAAGGTTACAACATATAAAGATTTTATACAACTAATTTAAATAATAACCTATGGAAATTGCAAGTAAAGATGAACTGCAAATCCAAAACAATCACTGGCCAGATTTTCCTCAACCTTTCCATATCTGAACCAAATTCACTAATCAGTTCCTCAATAACCACGTGTACACCATCAAGAAAGAAACATGAGAGGGTGACCCTCGGGGGATAGATCCATATCCATACGATGCATGAAAAATTCACGTGCTGCACGGATAACTCACGTGCTAATAATATCAAACGCACCGACAACTCACATGTTGCACCAACGACTCACGTGCTAATAATATCAATATCTTGATATGCACAGACAACTCACGTGCTAATAATATCAATATTCGGATCAACACGAGCAACTCATGTGCTGCACGGCCAACTCACGTGCTAATAACATCAACCGCACGAACAAATCGCGTGCCAACAATCACAATCCACTCGGCGTAGTCACATGCTACCAGTCCAGATCATAACTCACAGGAAGCAAATGTATGAGAATACATGTATATTACCAATGATTATCAAGTTTCATGTTCCTGGACTGGTATAACTAACATGATATAGTTTAGGCCTGTGCAATGTGTGCTATCCCAGGTAAAACAGACAAGTTCATCATGGAATAGTAGTTTACCAGGTTCATTCCAGAAAATAACCTCAATGAGATCTCAAATGTGGTACAAATAGCCCATAGAGGGGTAAAAATAGGAGAGACGTCTTAGCTTGAAACTTAGCACTCAATTCATGGTATTTCATTGCCTAAGCACTACCCCCAACATATGAATAGTATCCCGGTCCATGCATATGGGCTCAACCTCACACATATGCGCCACTCATAGAACGTAGTTATCACAAATAATTCAGGTAACTAGTGCCTCAACCAAGTTTGGATAAGATACTTACCTCAAGAAAGTCAAATCACTCCGCTAACAAGCTCTTCCCGCGTGTATCGACCTCCAGATGATCCGAATAGAGCCAAATCAACATGTAATCAATAAAAGTCATAGGAATCGAATCCAAATGATAAAGCTAATATCTTTAGCCAAAGTTAAAAAGTCAACCTCGGACTCGCACCTCCGAACCCAACAAAATTTATAAATTTCAAACACCCATTAAATGACCATTCCATCCATACCAATTTCATCCAATTCCAACCTCGATTCGACCTCTAAATTCTCAATTTTTACTTTAGGAAGTTTTTACTAAAATCCCCCTTTTCTTCACTTTAATTCATCAAATAAATGATAAATACTAAGACAAAATCATGCATAATGAACCAATCCGAGTAAAAAACACTTACCAGATCCAAATCGTGAAAATTCCCTCTTAAATCACGTAAAATTGAGCTCTACAACTCAAAATATTATATAATAACTCTAACCCTCGATTTAGGGTTTTAACCAGGTACTGTGCATTGTGACCGCGGGGCCTACGTCACAATCGCGAAGAAAAAAAAATCACAGCCCTCAAATAGCCTACGCGAACACGAATACTCAGGCCTGAACGCGGTGCTTACCTACCTTGCCGCTACGCAAATGTAGGCTCCTCTACAGGATTGTGTAAGCCTAAAGCATGACACCCTAGTACACGAATGCATTACCATACACGCGATCACGCTTATCAGACTTCTCAAAGATTCTTAAACGCGAACCCTTAAGCACGAACGCAATAAGCAAATGACCACCTGCCAGTTATAACTCTTCGCGACCGCATCCCTATCTTCGTGATTGTGAAAGAGGAAACCAGAACACAAAAATCAGTAGTCCAACAATGAAGAAAAATGGTCCGAAGCCCATCTAAAACACACCCGAAGTCCCCGAGATCCCGATCACTCACACTGACTTGTCCCAAAACAAAATATGAACTTGCTCGAAAACTTAAATCACATCAAACAACACCAACACCACGAATCGCACGTCGATTCAATNATATATCAAATAAGAGTGTCAACAATTTCACAAGAAGGACTGAGTGTAAAATCATAGTTTCAAAATAAGGAGTATCAGTAAAATAGCCCCCAAGGGGGTTAAACAAATCGGCACTAGGCCCCAAACATGGCTTACATCCCAACTTAAATCACATCAAACAACACCAACACCACGAATCGCACGTCGATTCAAGCCTAATAAACTAGTGAACTTCCAACTTCTAAAACTAATGACAAATCATATCAAATCAATTACGAATGAGCTCAAATTTTGCACACAAGTCATAAATGACACAACGAACCTGCTCCAACTTCTGAAACCAAAATACAAACTCGATATCGATAAATTCAACCCTCGATAAAACCTTTCAACCTTCCAAACCTTCAAACTTTGCACTGTCGCCAATTCCAAAAGCACCATACAAAGCTATAGAAACCATCAAAAATCCATTTCGGAGTCGTCTATATAAAAGTTAAATTCCATCAATTCTTCCAATGTTACACCCCATGTTCTCATACGTGAGAGTACGTCGTAAGTCCATTGGCATAAGATCATAAATGAGATCGTCTTTGAAAGTACATCACGTAAGTTAATCATATTACCTTGGAGGTTACAAACATTTAAGATCATGGATAAGAATTACCAAGAGGGTTGGAAGGCTAAGAAGCTAAACGAATTGAAGAAAATAAGTTTCGTCGAAAGTTGACAAGTTGGGAATGTTATAACATGTTCTTTTGGGGTGATACAAGGCTGCTTAACATGATAAGGGGATTATTTAATGATTTATTTTAGTCATATGATAGTCGTGTGTTATGGTTTGAAGTCGAGCGAGTTGTGGAACAAAAGTTGGCAAAGGTCATCAAAAGTTACATTCACAAATGTACTGAACATTATGTCAAATGTAACAGAGATTTTCTCCCAATATAATTTTAACTAAGGGATGATCTACCTACCAAATTGAATATCTACGAGTGTCGGTTCATATTTATTAAACTGTTCATCGATACAATATTGGAATAGAGAGATATTCACATTTTTGCGAAACTACACAATAAGCTATCTTGGGACTCACAATGTCGGTGAAAAATTCCTACTCGTTTTAACTCATTTATTACTCATTTTAACTCATTTTTCTAGACCAAAATATCTCCTAAACCTCCATGATTCTAGACTGAAGACCAAAGATAAAACCATGAATCCAATGCTAGAAATCTTGTGGTGCTTGCTAGATCGTTGTTCTTCATCTTGTGGTTGTGTAGGAGGATTCTTCAAAGTGAAGTAACCTCATTTCGTGTTTTTCTTGTTGATTAAGTTAATAATAAGTGCCTCCTTAAGATATATTATAGTTTGAAGGCGAAATACAAATGTTTACACACCAACTTGAACACAAAAGTTGATTTAAAAATAGAATACAACTCTTAAAGTGTTATGGTGTGATTGAGGGTTGTTATGAGCTACACCAACATGGGATTTCAAGTTGTATCTGCTGCCTAAGGTAAGTAAATCATGTTATTGTCTGTTCTTAAGGTTAATCATATGTTGGTTGAGTTGTTTGAGTGAAAATCTACACGATAGTAATTGACATGGCATAAGGAATCATTATCTGTTTTCTTGTGGGTTGTGTTGAGGCTATATATATAGTTTGTTGTGGCTGAAAATTATTATAAATAGTTAATTATGTTTTAAGCTTATATATGTGCTAATTAAGTTTATCAAAGAAGATAACATGAAAAATAAGAGGGTGATGATAAAGGTTGAGGTGCTAGGTGTGTGGACTATTTTTTACAATTATTCTTATGATGCTTTGGGAATAAAATGATATGGTAACCATAATTATAATGTTATAGATATTTCAGGCAGATTCATGGAAAAAGAATTGGATTCAAATCATATTTTGTTAATCGTAAATCGAGCTTGCCGCTCAAAATGGTCGTTGAAGTATTCAGAGAGCTTATTGTGAATTATATTGTTATTTTTTGGGTTGTTTGGTGACTTTTAGTAATTTATGGATGTAATACAAATAGGAGAGATGATTTCCATTTTCTTGTAGAATATTGGTTACAAAATATGAGAGTTACAACACTTATATAATGACGATGAAGTCGGTTTACTCATTGTAGGCGTAATAAGATCATAGTGAGCTCGGTTGAAGATTGGAGAGAAGATTGCAAAGATATGTTAAGGCTATCCCTTCTTTTATTTTGGCTTGATCTATATGATACCAACAAAACGAGCAAACACGCAACTTTCACAAATGACTCTTTTCTTAGAAGTACTAGGGGTGACTATGTTCTTGATTCCCCATGTGTCTATTATTATATTGTCTGTTCAAGGATCTCAGAAAATACGTAAGTTGATGGAGTTCATTTCATGATATTAACCGAAGGCATATTGATCTTATGACATTCTGAGAGATCTTATCAACTTACTTCCTTATGCATCGCATTCATTTATACATGTACACGGTTTCATGACCAAATGATTTTATATACACCATCACCTAATCAGCCGGTATACGTTGATGATTTCTCCTACTGAGGCCATAATGATATGATGGGATTCCGAGGCTTGATGATGTTATGTACGTATATACTATGCATTATATGACATTTATATGCATATGCATGACATTATAAATGTTTCATGATTCACAGGCTGCTCAGACTTGCATGTTGTGTCCTTTAGTCCCATGTTTCTTTCATGTCTTTTATATTATTTTTTCATGCCTTACATACTCGGTACTTTATTCGTACTTACGTCCCTTTTGCCTGGGGACGTTGTATTTCATGCCCACAGGTCCCAATAGACAGGTTGCAGTTCTCCTAGTAGGCTATAAGCTCAGCGGAAGGTGTTGGTCCACTCCACTTGCTCCGGAGTTACCTATTTAGTTAGTATACTTTGGACATGTATTGATTGGTATGGCTTAGAGGCTTGTAGACAGATTTCATATATATGGATGATTTGTATGGCCTTGTCGGCCTATGTTTTGAGTATACAAATGATCATTTCAGCCTTATAGGACCGTATGTCACATGTCGTCCTATGTCGAGTATTCCCTTATGCTTTATTCCGGTCATCTCATGACGGCCTTCATAACTCATTTACCCATGATAGTATGGTAAGAAAGTTATGTTACGTTGGTACTCAATTGAGTAAGACATCGGGTGCCCATCGCGGCCCTGTCATTTGGGTTGTGACGAAAGTGGTATCAGAGCAGTTTTGTCCTAGGGAGTCTAAGAGCCATGTCTAGTAGAGTCTTGTTTATTGATGTGTTGTGCACCACATTATATAAACAGGAAGCTACAAGGCATTTAGGATTCGGTTACCCTTCTTTCAAATCATAGAGCTAAGTCATAAGAGTTTGAGTCAAGACTTATGTTTGCTAATGATACATAGATGTTTGCAATTAAAATGATTACAGCTAGCCGGAGGGCTAAAATAGAAACAAGGAAGGGCGCTAATATAGAGAGAGAGTTCTTGACGAAGTGGCCCTGTATGAGGCGTTATCTGTTCGTGCCTACCAGATGCACAATTTCCTGCTTACTGTCACGACCCCAAATCCTAACAGGTCGTGATGGCGCATATCGTGGAACTAGGATAGCCAACCATCACATAACTACACATTTATTTTAATATAATTTCTCAAAATTATTAATAACCAGCATAATAAATATAAAAAATTCTCTAAGTCTGTAAGCAACATAATATAAACTGACAGTCTAACAATCCCCCAGGATTGGAGTCAACCGATCACGAGCATCTAAGAATAAAACTAACTCTGCTAATGTCATAAACAATATTTAGGAATAAAATACTAATACTAATAAAAGAAGGGAAATGGAGAAATTGCGTACGCTGGACAGCTACCTCGAAACCCCGAAAGCTGACGATAATGAACTCGGATGGCTACTGCTCCGAACCAGTACCTGGATATGCACACAGAGGTGCGGGGAGTAATGATGAGTACGCCAAATCAGTAGTAATGAAAATAAATCACAGTCTGAATAATAAGAAACACACAACAACAAATTGCACCAATCCACAAAATCGTAACACATCAATCTCAATAAAGTATACATAAGTTCGAAAACCAATTTCCAGAAAATACTCTGAAACAAGTATATTTTTCAGAGATTTCTCAGTAAAACTCCCAAAATATCAGTTTGAAAAATGAAGTGAATCATAATCAATACTCAGTGAAACATCATCATAAAAGTGCCCCTCTGGCATAATCATCACTCAGAAATAGACCCTCAGCACCTCACCTTCACTCAGTAACAGTCACTCAGCATCAGCCCCTCGGGCAACCTCACTGTCACTCATGCCTCCCAATCACTCATCACTCAGCACTCGCACTCAGTAGGTACCTGCGCTTACTGGGGGTGTGTACAGACTCCGGATGGGCTCCTACAACCCAAACGCTATAAACAAGCCAAATCATGGCATCAATCACTCTCAGGCACTCGACCTCTCTCATATCATAACATCCTCACAATAGTGGCCCTCGGCCTCACTCAGTCAGACACTCTCAGCATGCCACTCGGTCCATAAATAAATAGGGTTCTCGACCCAAAATAGTATTTCATTTCAAGGAACAGTAATATATCAAATAAGAGTGTCAACAATTTCACAAGAAGGACTGAGTGTAAAATCATAGTTTCAAAGTGAGGAGTATCAGTAAAATAGCCCCCAAGGGGGTTAAACAAATCGGCACTAGGCCCCAAACATGGCTTACATCCCAAGTATAACAAAACATAGTAATACTAATAAACATATGCTCTAAAAGCAGTTTCGCAACTCAATAGTTGCCTAAAAAGGAATATTTTTCCAAATTTCCAGTTCGTGCACGCCCGACACTCGTCATCCAGTGTGTGCGTCACTCCAAATCCGTGAAAGGATGTAAAGTCCGGGATTTCATACCCTCAGGAAAGGATTTAAAGACATTACTTACCTCAAGCTAGCCCGAAAATCTACTCTGCAACACGCTTGCCTCTCGAATCAACTTTCGAGTGCTCCAAATCTACCAAGTTTAGATTTTTCACATCAAATTATGCTAAGGGAATGAATTTCAATTGAAAAATATCAACTTTATGCACAAAACCCGAAATTAGCCAAAACTCGACCCCACGGCCCACGTCTTGGAACTCAACAAACTTTAAACCGAAATGATCTTCATCATCTCACGAGTCCGTACATATAAAGAACTCTGAAATTGGAGTCCGTTTGACCCCTCAAATCATCCCTAAAATGCCTCGTAATCTCAAGCCCTAATTTCACCTTTTTCTACTGATTTTCCCCAATTGTTTCTGTTAATTTAGTCCTTAATCACATATAATCGAGTTATGGGGTCCAAAATCCTTACCTCAATGAAGAACAATCGTTTTCTCTCTTCAAAATCGCTCCAAAAGCTCTATTCACGTTCAAAAATGGTGGAAAAGTGGGCAAGGATCGGGGATGGGTTAAATATATAGTGCCCAGGTTTTACTCATCGGGAACGCATCCAAAGGACCACGTTCGCATAGAACAAAAATCCAACAGCCTCATTTTCCTCTTCGCAAATGCGGCTAAACGCCCGCGAACGCACATGCCAACCTGCCCCACCTTACGCGAACGCACCCCAGGCCCGCGAACGCATAGACCAAATGGCATGGGGTCCCTCAGATGGCTCTAACTCTACGCGAACGCACCTCTACTCCCGCGTTCGCAATGCCCAAACCACTTAACCCTACGCGTTCGCATCTCCACCTTTGCGAACGCACGAAAGGAATTACCTAGCTCCCTAAATTCCCCTATGCGAACGTGAGGTCCCTTCCGCGAACGCATAGGGTAAAATCCCTCTGCAGAAACACCAGCAAAACCAACAATTTTTTAAGTCCAAAATTGCTCATTTGAGCATCTAAAATACACCCGAGGCCCTCGCGACCTCAACCAAACCTACCAACATATCCCATAACAACATTCGAACTTAGTCGAGCCTTCGAAACATCAAAAACAACATCAAAACAACATCAAAACACCAAAATCACATCGAATTCAAGCTTATGAACTTTGAAATTTCTAAATTCTACCAACAATGCCGAAACTATCCAAAACACATCCGATTAACCTGAAATTTTGCAGACATATCCAAAATGACATTACAAACCTATTCCAACTGTCGGGATTCCATTCCGACCCCGATAGTCTATTTTCCACTACCGACTAGAAAGCGCCAAAAACTAACTTTCGCCAATTCAAGCCTAATTCTACACCGGACATCACAAAAATATTCCAAACACACTCCTAAGTCCCAAATCACCTAAAGAATCTATCTGAACCATAAAATACTCATTCCGAGGTCGCTTACCAATAAGTCAATTTTCAGTTGACTTTTCCAACTATAAGGCTATTTTTAGAGACTAAGTGTCTCAATTCTCACTACAACCATTCCGAACCCGAGCCAACCGACTCTAACACATCATAAAAAATATAACCAACCTATGACAAGGAAAAAACAGTAATAATAATGCAGGTTCTACGGAATGAACGACCGGGTCGTTACATTCTTCCCCTCTTAAACAAACGTTCGTCCTCGAACGGGTCTAGAAACATACTTAGAGTGTCAAACAAGTGAGGATATCAGCTCTGCATCTCCCGCTCGGTCTCCCAAGTAGCCTCCTCCATTGGTTGACCTCTCCATTGTACCTTCACTGACGCTATATCCTTAGACCTCAACTTTCTGACCTGACGACCCAAAATTGCTACGGGCTCTACCTCATATGACATATCACCCTCAAGCTGAACTGTGCTGAAGTCTAAAACATGAGACGGGTCACCAACATACTTCCGGAGCATCGACACATGAAATACCGGATGAACACTCGATAAGCTGGGTGGCAAGGCAAGTCTATAAGCCACCTCTCCAACCTTCTGAAGTACCTCAAAAGGACTAATAAACCGACTCAACTTTCCTCTCTTCCCGAACCTCATAACACCCTTCATGGGTGATAACTTCAGCAGTACCTTATCACTTTACATAAAAGACACATCCCGGACCTTCCAGCCCGCATAACTCTTCGGCCTAGACTGCGCCGTGCGAAGTCACTCCTGAATCAACTTCACCTTCTCCAATGCATCCTGTATCAAATCTGTGCCTAATAGCCTAGCCTCACCGAGCTCGAACCAACCAACCAGAGATCTACACCTCCTGCCATATAAAGCTTCAAAAGGGGCCATCTAAATGCTGGATTGGTAGCTATTATTACATACAAACTCCGCAAGTGGCTGAAACTGATCCTATGAACCACCAAAGTCAATCACACAGGCACGCAACATGTCCTCCAAAATCTGAATAGTCCGTTTCGATTGCTCGTCGTTCTGAGGATGAAATGTTGTTCTCAACTCTACCTGAGTACCCATACCACTCTGCACGACCCTCCAAAACTGAGATGTGAACTAAGTACCTCTGTCAGAAATGATAAAAACCGGAACTCCATGCAATCGGACAATCTCCCTAATGTTGATACCAGCTAATCGCTCCGAAGTATAAGTGGTAATGACAGGAATAAAGTGCGCGGACTTGGTCAGCTGATCCAATATGACCCAAATAGCATCAAAACCCTTTGGAAGCCCGTGGAAGCCCAACTACAAAGTCCATGGTGATCCGCTCCCATTTCCACTCCGGAATATCTAACCTCTGAAGTAATCCACCTGGTCTCTGGTGCTCATACTTGACCTGCTGGCAGTTGAGACACCGTGCTACATACTCAACAATATCTCTCTTCATTTGCCTCCACCAGTACTATTGTCTCAGATCCTGATACATTTTCGCGTCACCCCGATGGATGGAATACCGTGAGCTGTGGGCCTATGCTAATATCAACTCTCGAAACCCATCCACATTGGGAACACAAATACGGCCCTGCATCGTCATAACTCCGTCATCACCAATAGTAACATCTCTGGAATCACCTCGACGGACCTTATCCTTAAGAACTAACAAATGCCGGTCATCATACTAGCATGCTCTTATCTAATCATAAAAAGAAGACCGGGAAGCCATGCTAGCTAATACCCGCAGAGGCTCTGACAAATCCAATCTCACCAACTGACCCGCTAAAGCCTGAACATCAAGTGCTAAAGGTCGCACTACTGCTGAAAGGTAAGCTACACCCCCAAAACTCTCGGCTCAGCGACTCAAAGAATGGCCACTACATTGGCCTTCCCCGAATGATACAAAATAGTGAGGTCATAATCCTTGAGAAGCTCTAACCACCTTCTCTGACGCAAATTCAAGTCCTTCTGCTTCAGCAAACACTGCAAACTACGATGATCAGTGAAAATCTCACACTGCACTCCATACAAATAATGGCGCAAATCTTCAAAGCATAAACAATGGCAGCTTACTCAAGATCGTGCACTGGGTAATTCTTCTCGTGCACCTTCAACTGTTTGGACACGTTAGCAATCACCCTACCGTCCTGCATCAACACCGCTCCCAAACCAACTCTAGAAGCATCACAGTAGACTGTATAAGAACCCGAACCGGTAGGCAAAACCAATACTGGAGCTGTGGTCAATGCTGACTTGAGCTTCTGAAAGCTCTCCTCACACTCATCAGACCATCTGAATGGAGCACCCTTCTGGGTCAATCTAGTCAATGGTGAAGCAATATAAGAGAATCCTTCCATAAAGCGATGATAATATCCCGCCAAACCAAGCAAGCTCCTAATCTCAGTAGCTGAGGACGGTTTGGGCCAACTCTACACCGCCTCAATCTTCTTCAGATCAACCTGAATACCCTCACTGGACACCACGTGCCCCAAGAAAGCTACTAAACCAAGCCAAAACGCATACTTGGAGAATTTTGCATAAAGCTTCTCCTCCCTCAACCTCTGTAACACAACTCTCAAATGCTGAGCATGATCCTCCTAGCTACGAGAATACACCAGGATATCATCAATGAACACAATGACGAAAGGATCAAGATAAGGCTGAAACACAATGTTCATCAATTGCATGAACGCGACTGGGGAATTGGTCAGCCCAAATGACATAACCAGAAACTCATAATGACCATATCTGGTCCTGAAAGCAGTCTTCGGAATGTTAGAATCCCGAATCTTCAACTGATGATACCCGGATCTCAAATCAATCTTAGAGAACACTCTAGCACCTGCTCGACCTCCCTCTCTAGAGCAACCTCTAGCTGCCTGACCACCACCCCTAGCTGCCTGGGTAGGTGGTGAAGTGACTGGGACTGAAGTCGAGGGCTGAACCCTCTACTAAGATGAACTACTAGCACGACGAGGACACTGTCTTCACCCATGTCCTAACTCTCCACACTCAAAACAACTACCTGGAGCTGGAGATGGGGACTAAAGAGAACCCCTGCAACCATGATAACCACCGGATGAACCATGCATGGAAGAACCCTGAAATGATGATGCTCTGGAGGAACTCTGAGCTGGAAGGGCACTAAAAGATGAACGTCCCAGATAAGAACTGCGAGGACCCTGCGCAGAAGATGCGCCACTATAAGCTGGGCGAACTAGCTGAGGAGGTCTAAATAGACAACCTCTGCTGTGCTGAAACTGCCCTTCGGAAAGGGCACCATTGTAGCTACCTGATCCCTGAGGCATCTTGGCCTCCCTCTCCTCACGCTCCTGCCTGCGAACCGACTCAATATCACGAGCAATGTCAACAACCTGCTCAAATGTAGCTCCAGACACTCTCTCCCTGGTCATCAAAATGCGAAGCTAATACGTGAGACCATCTGCAAATCTCCTGATCCTCTCCTTATCAGTAGGGACTAACTCAGAAGCATGTCTATCCATCTGGGAAAACTGCATCTCGTACTGAGTAACTGACAACTCTCCCTAGCGCAGCTGCTCAAACTGCCTGCGTTGCTTCTCTTTGTGGGACTGAGGAACATACTTCTCCAAAAAGATCGTGGAGAACTGCTTCCAAGTAAGGGGTGATGAACCAACCGGCCTACGCCTCTCAAATGCCTCCCACCAAGTGAAAGCAGCACCAGCAAACTGAAATGTAGCAAACGAGACCCTACTAGTCTTCAAAATCCAAGCAGTATGGAGTATCCTCTGGAACGTATCTATAAAACCTTGGTCATCCTCACCCTCTAAGCCGCTAAAAGTCGGAGGCTGAAGTCTACTGAACCTCTCCAGCCTACGCTGCTCATCCTCGGGCATAACTGGGACTACATAGTCCTGAATTGGGGCAACCGGCTGGGCTGGGACTGCCCCCGGGGCCTGAATACCCTGTACAACCTGCTCAGGGGTCCGAGAAGCTGGAGTCTGAGTGCCTCCCCCGGCCTGAGCTGCAGTGGCAGTAGTAGACATAACAACTGCCTGAGCCAAACTGGTACATACTGTCAATATCTAAGCCAGGGTCTCCTGAAGACCCAGAATGACAATAGGGTCTCCTGAAGGCCTGGAATGACAATAGGCACTGCCAGTGCCTGAGCCAGTCCCACTAGAGCACCCTCGGTGGGAACCTGGTCCTGAATAATAGGGGGATCCACTGGTACTGTCCCGGCTACTGTACGGGCTGGTCCCCTAACTCCACCACGGCCTTGAACCCTTGTGGGACTGGCTGGTGTCTGGTGACCCTGATCAGTAGCGCGTGTCCTCACCATCTGTGAGAGAATGAAACAACAATAGTTTAGATTTCCAGAATCAATAGAATGGCACGAAAGAGTTCAAGAAAATGAGATTTTTCCTTAAAGTTCTGTAGCCTCTCGAAGATAAGTACAGACGTCTCCGTACCGATCCGCAAGATTCTACTAAACCTGCTCATGACCGTTGAGTCCTATGTAACCTAGAGCTCTAATACCAACTTGTGACGACCCCAAATCCTAAAAGGTCGTGATGGCGCCTATCGAAGAACTAGGCTAGCCAGCCATCACATAACTACACATTTATTTTAATATAATTTCTTGAAATCATTAATAAATATAAAAATTCCTCTAAGTCTGTAAGCAACATAATATAAACTAACAGTCTAACAATCCCCCAGGAAAAAAGTCAACCGATCACGAGCATCTAAGAATAAAACTAACTTTGCTAATTTCATAAACAATGCCAAGGAATAAAATACTAATACTAATAAAGGAAGGGAAATGGAGAAGCTGCGGACGCTGGACAGCTACCTCGAAACCCCGAAAGCTGACGATAACGAACTCGGATGGCTACTGCTCCTAACCAGTACCTGGATCTGCACACAGAGGTGTAGGGAGTAATGATTAGTATGCCAACTCAGTAGTAATAAAAATAAATCATAGTCTGAAGAATAAGAAACACATAGCAATAAATACACCAATCCACAAAACCGTAACACATCAAGTCTCAATAAAGTATACATAAGTTCGAAAACCAATTTCCAGAAAATCCTTTGAAACAAGTATATTTTTCCAAGATTTCTTAGTAAAACTCCCAAAATATCAGTTTGAAAAATGAAGTGAATCATAATCAATACTCAGTAAAACATCATCATAAAACTGCCCCTCGAACATAATCATCACTCAGAAATATTCCCTCATCACCTCACCTTCACTCGGTAACAGTCACTTAACATCAGCCCCTCAGGAAACCTCACTGTCACTCATGCCTCCCAATCACTCATCACTTGACACTCGGACTCAGTAGGTACCTGCACTCACTGGGGGTGTGTACAGACTTCGGAGGGGCTCCTACAGCCCAAGCGCTATAAACAAGCCAAATCATGGCATCAATCACTCTTAGGCACTCGGCCTCTCTCATATCATAACATCCTCACAATAGTGGCCCTCGGCCTCACTCAGTCAGACACTCTCAACATGCCACTCGGGCCATGAATAAACAGGGTTCTCNAATTCCAAAAGCACCATACAAAGCTATAGAAACCATCAAAAATCCATTTCGGAGTCGTCTATATAAAAGTTAAATTCCATCAATTCTTCCAATGTTACACCCCATGTTCTCATACGTGAGAGTACGTCGTAATTCCATTGGCGTAAGATCATAAATGAGATCGTCTTTGAAAGTACATCACGTAAGTTAATCATATTACCTTGGAGGTTACAAACATTTAAGATCATGGATAAGAATTACCAAGAGGGTTGGAAGGCTAAGAAGCTAAACGAATTGAAGAAAATAAGTTTCGTCGAAAGTTGACAAGTTGGGAATGTTATAACATGTTCTTTTGGGGTGATACAAGGCTTCTTAACATGATAAGGGGATTATTTAATGAGTTATTTTAGTCATATGATAGTCGTGTGTTATGGTATGAAGTCGAGCGAGTTGTGGAACAAAAGTTGGCAAAGGTCATCAAAAGTTACATTCACAAATGTACTGAACATTATGTCAAATGTAACAGATATTTTCTCCCAATATAATTTTAACTAAGGGATGATATACCTACCAAATTGAATATCTACGAGTGTCGGTTCATATTTATTAAACTGTTCATCGATACAACATTGGAATAGAGAGATATTCACATTTTTGCGAGACTGCACAATAAGCTATCTTGGGACTCACAATGTCGGTGAAAAAGTCCTACTCGTTTTAACTCATTTATTACTCATTTTAACTCATTTTTCTAGACCAAAATAGCTCCTAAACCTCCATGATTTTAGACTGAAGACCAAAGATAAAACCATGAATCCAATGCTAGAAATCCTGTGGTGCTTGCTAGATCGTTGTTCTTCATCTTGTGGTTGTGTAGGAGGATTCTTCAAAGTGAAGTAACCTCATTTCGTGTTTTTCTTGTTGATTAAGTTAATAATAAGTGCCTCCTTAAGATATATTATAGTTTGAAGGCGAAATACAAATGTTTACACACCAACTTGAACACAAAAGTTGATTTAAAAATAGAATACAACTCTTAAAGTGTTATGGTGTGATTGAGGGTTGTTATGAGCTACACCAACATGGGATTTCAAGTTGTATCTGCTGCCTAAGGTAAGTAAATCATGTTATTGTCTGTTCTTAAGGTTAATCATATGTTGGTTGAGTTGTTTGAGTGAAAATCTACACGATAGTAATTGACATGGCATAAGGAATCATTATCTATTTTCTTGTGGGTTGTGTTGAGGCTATATATATAGTTTGTTGTGTCTGAAAATTATTATAAATAGTTAATTATGTTTTAAGCTTATATATGTGCTAATTAAGTTTATCAAAGAAGATAACATGAAAAATAAGAGGGTGATGATAAAGGTTGAGGTGCTAGGTGTGTGGACTATTTTTTACAATTATTCTTATGATGCTTTGGGCATAAAATGATATGGTAACCATAATTATAATGTTATAGATATTGCAGGCAGATTCATGGAAAAAGAATTGGATTCAAATCATATTTTGTTAATCGTAAATCGAGCTTGCCGCTCAAAATGGTCGTTGAAGTATTCAGAGAGCTTATTGTGAATTATATTGTTGTTTTTTGGGTTGTTTGGTGAATTTTAGTAATTTATGGATGTAATACAAATAGGAGAGATGATTTCCATTTTCTTGTAGAATATTGGTTACAAAATATGAGAGTTACAACACTTATATGATGACGATGAAGTCGGTTTACTCATTGTAGGCGTAATAAGATCATATTGAGCTCGGTTGAAGATTGGAGAGAAGATTGCAAAGATATGTTAAGGCTATCCCTTGTTTTCTTTTGGCTTGATCTATATGATACCAACAAAACGAGCAAACACGCAACTTTCACAAATGACTCTTTTCTTAGAAGTACTAGGGGTGACTTTGTTCTTGATTCCCCATGTGTCTATTATTATATTGTCTGTTCAAGGGTCTCAGAAAATACGTAAGTTGATGGAGTTCATTTCATGATATTAACCGAAGGCATATTGATCTTATGACATTCTGAGAGATCTTATCGACTTACTTCCTTATGCATTGCATTCATTTATACATGTACACGGACTCATGACCAAATGATGTTATATACACCATCACCTAATCAGCCGGTATACGTTGATGATTTCGCCTACTGAGGCCATAATGATATGATGGGATTCCGAGGCTTGATGATGTTATGTACGTATATACTATGCATTATATGACATTTATATGCATATGCATGACATTATAAATGTTTCATGATTCACAGGCTGCTCAGACTTGCATGTTGTGTCCTTTAGTCCCATGTTTCTTTCATGTCTTTTATATTCTTTTTTCATGCCTTACATACTCGGTACTTTATTCGCACTTACGTCCCATTTTCCTGGGGACGTTGTATTTCATGCCCACAGGTCCCAATAGACAGGTTGCAGTTCTCCTAGTAGGCTATAAGCTCAACGGAAGGTGTTGGTCCACTCCACTTGCTCCGGAGTTACCTATTTAGTTAGTATACTTTGGACATGTATTGATTGGTATGGCTTAGAGGCTTGTAGACAGATTTCATATATATGGATGATTTGTATGGCCTTGTCGGCCTATGTTTTGAGTATACAAATGATCATTTCAGCCTTATAGGACCGTATGTCACATGTCGTCCTATGTCGAGTATTCCCTTATGCTTTATTCCGGTCATCTCATGACGGCCTTCACAACTCATTTACCCATGATAGTATGGTAAGAAAGATATGTTACGTTGGTACTCAATTGAGTAAGACATCGGGTGCCCATCGCAGCCCTGTCATTTGGGTTGTGACGAAAGTGGTATCAGAGCAGTTTTGTCCTAGGGAGTCTACAAGCCATGTCTAGTAGAGTCTTGTTTATTGATGTGTTGTGCACCACATTATATAAACAGGAAGCTACAAGGCATTTAGGATTCGGTTACCCTTCTTTCAAATCATAGAGCTAAGTCATAAGAGTTTGAGTCAAGACTTATGTTTTCTAATGATACATAGATGTTTGCAGTTAAAACGATTACAGCTAGCCGGAGGGCTAAAATAGCAACAAGGATGGGCGCTAATATAGAGAGAGAGTTCTTGACGAAGTGGCCCTGTATGAGGCGTTATCTGTTCGTGCCTACCAGATGCACAATTTCCTGCTTACTGTCACGACCCCAAATCCTAACAGGTCGTGATGGCGCATATCGTGGAACTAGGATAGCCAACCATCACATAACTACACATTTATTTTAATATAATTTCTCAAAATTATTAATAACCAGCATAATAAATATAAAAATTTCTCTAAGTCTGTAAGCAACATAATATAAACTGACAGTCTAACAATCCCCCAGGTTTGGAGTCAACCGATCACGAGCATCTAAGAATAAAACTAACTCTGGTAATGTCATAAACAATATTTAGGAATAAAATACTAATACTTATAAAAGAAGGGAAATGGAGAAATTGCGTACGCTGGACAGCTACCTCGAAATCCTGAAAGCTGACGATAATGAACTCGGATGGCTACTGCTCCGAACCAGTACCTGGATATGCAAACAGAGGTGCGGGGAGTAATGATGAGTACGCCAAATCAGTAGTAATGAAAATAAATCACAGTCTGAATAATAAGAAACACACAACAACAAATTGCACCAATCCACAAAATCGTAACACATCAATCTCAATAAAGTATACATAAGTTCGAAAATTAATTTCCAGAAAATCCTCTGAAACAAGTATATTTTTCCAAGATTTCTCAGTAAAACTCCCAAAATATCAGTTTGAAAAATGAAGTGAATCATAATCAATACTCAGTGAAACATCATCATAAAAGTGCCCCTTGGGCATAATCATCACTCAGAAATAGACCCTCAGCACCTCACCTTCACTCAGTAACAGTCACTCAGCATCAGCCCCTCGGGCAACCTCACTGTCACTCATGCCTCCCAATCACTCATCACTCAGCACTCGCACTCAGTAGGTACCTGCGCTTACTGGGGGTGTGTACAGACTCCGGTTGGGCTCCTACAACCCAAACGCTATAAACAAGCCAAATCATGGCATCAATCACTCTCAGGCACTCGACCTCTCTCATATCATAACATCCTCACAATAGTGGCCCTCGGCCTCACTCAGTCAGACACTCTCAGCATGCCACTCGGTCCATGAATAAACAAGGTTCTCGACCCAAAATAGTATTTCATTTCAAGGAACAGTAATATATCAAATAAGAGTGTCAACAATTTCACAAGAAGGACTGAGCGTAAAATCATAGTTTCAAAGTGAGGAGTATCAGTAAAATAGCCCCTAAGGGGGTTAAACAAATCGGCACTAGGCCCCAAACATGGCTTACATCCCAAGTATAACAAAACATAGTAATACTAATATACATATGCTTTAAAAGCAGTTTCGCAACTCAATAGTTGCCTGAAAAGGAATATTTTTCCAAATTTCCAGTTCGTGCACGCCCGACACTCGTCATCCAATGTGTGCGTCACTCCAAATCCGTGAAAGGATGTAAAGTCCGGGGTTTCATACCCTCAGGACAGGATTTAAAGACATTACTTACCTCATGCTAGCCCGAAAATCTACTCTGCAACACGCTTGCCTCTCGAATCAACTTTCGAGTGCTCCAAATCTACCAAGTTCAGATTTTTCACATCAAATTATGCTAAGGGAATGAATTTCAATTGAAAAATATCAACTTTATGCACAAAATCCGAAATTAGCCAAAACCCGACCCTGGGCTGACTTCTCGTAACTCAACAAAATTCATACCAAAACGATCTTCATCATCTCACGAGTCTGTACATATAAAGAACTCTGAAATCGGAGTTCGTTTGACCCCTCAAATCATCCCTAAAAGGCCTCATAATCTAAAGCCCTAATTTCACCTTTTTCTACTGATTTTCCCGAATTGTTTCTGTTAATTTAGTCCTTAATCACATATAATCGAGTTATGGGGTCCAAAATCCTTACCTCAATGAAGAACAATCGTTTTCTCTCTTAAAAATCGCTCCAAAAGCTCTATTCCCGTTCAAAAATGGTAGAAAAGAGGGCAAGGGTCGCGAATGGGTTAAATATATACTGCCCAGGTTTTACTCATCGCGAAGGCATCTAAAGGATCGCGTTCACATAGAACAAAAATCCAACATACTCATTTTCCTCTTTGCAAACGCGATTAAACGCTCGCGAACGCACATGCCAACCTGCCCCACCTTACGCGAACGCACCCCAGGCCCGCGAACGCATAGACCAAATGGCCTGGGGTCCCTCAGATGGTTCTAACTCTACGCGAACGCACCTCTACTCCCGCGTTCGCAATGCCCAGACCACTTAACCCTCCGTGTTCGCACCTCCACCTTCGCAAACGAATAGAAGGAATTACCCAGCTCCCCAAATTACCCTATGTGAACGCGAGGTCCCTTCAGAGAACGCATAGGGTAAAATCCCTCTGCAGAAACACCAGCAAAACCAACAATTTCTCTAAGTCCAAAAGTGCTCGTTTGAACATCTGAAATACACCTGAGGCCCTCGAGACCTCAACCAAATCTACCAACATATCCCATAACATCATTCGAACTTAGTCGAGCCTTCGAAACATCAAAAACAACATCAAAACACCAAAATCACATCGAATTTAAGCCTATGAACTTTGAAATTTCTAAATTCCACCAACAATGCCGAAACTATTCAAAACACATCCGATTAACCTGAAATTTTGCAGACATATCCAAAATGACATTACAAACCTATTCCAGCTGTCGGGATTCCATTCCGACCCCGATAGTCTATTTTCCACTGCCGGCCAGAAAGCGCCAAAAACTAACTTTCGCCAATTCAAGCCTAATTCTACACCGGACATCACAAAAATATTTCAAACACACTCCTAAGTCCCAAATCACCTAAGCTATCTGAACCATAAAATACACATTCCGAGGTCGCTTACCATGCCGTCATCACTTACTTACGGTCATGAATCCTCATCACGCCGTCATCACTTACGGTCATATCCCTGACACCATCCCGCTGAACTCTATCCCACAGAGCTCGAAGGTCGGGATCATCATACTGGTGCTCCCGAATGTGGTCATAAAGAGAAGATCGAGCAACGACACAAGACAATACGTGCTAAGGACTGAACATCCAAGGCTAAGGGCCTCTCAGCTGCACGAAGATATGCCAGACTACCCAAACTCTCCGCCCGGCAACTCAAGGCGTCGGACACCACATTGGCCTTCCTCGGGTGGTATAATATAGCGATGTCATAATCCTTGAGCAACTCCAACCACCTACGCTGGCGCAAATTAAGATCCTTCTGCCTGAAAATGTGCTGCAAACTCCGATGATTCGTGAAGATCTCACAAGGAACCCCATATAAATAATGACGCCATATCTTCAGGGCGTGAACAATCGCTTCCAACTCAAGATCATGCACAGAGTAGTTCTTATCGTGCACCTTCAACTGTCTGGACACGTAGGCAATCACCCTACCGTCCTGCATCAACACTGCTCCTAGGCCAATCTTCGAAGCATCACAATAGACCGTATAGGATCCTGAATCTGTAGGTAATACCAACACTGGAGCTGTAGTCAGGGCTGCCTTGAGCTTCTGAAAGCTCTCCTCACACTCCTCAGTCCATATAAAAGGTGCACCCTTCTGGGTCAATCTGGTCATGGGTGCTGAAATGGATGAAAATCCCTCCACAAAACGGCGATAATACCCGGCCAAACCGAGGAAACTACGAATCTCAGTAGTTGAAGACGGTCTAGGCCAACTCTGCACTGCCTCCACCTTCTTCGGATCTACCTTGATCCCATCCGAAGATACCACATGGCCTAAGAATGCCACAGAATCAAGCCAAAATTCACACTTAGTGAATTTGGCATACAACTTCTTCTCTATCAAGGTCTGAAGCACGATCCTTAAGTGCTGCTCATGGTCCTCCCGGGACTGAGAATATACCAGTATGTCGTCAATGAATACGATGACGAAAGTATCAAGATACGGCCGAAATACATTGTGCATCAGGTGCATGAAGGCTGCTGGGGCATTGGTCAGCCCAAATGACATAACAAGGAACTCATAGTGGCCATATCTGCTCCTGAATGCAGTCTTCGAGATATCCGGCTCCCGAATCTTCAACTGATGATAACCCAAACAAAGATCAATCTTGGAGAACACCCTAGCACCCTGTAACTGGTCAAATAAATCATCAATGCGGGGCAATGGGTACTTGCTCTTCACTGTCACCTTATTCAGTTGCCGGTAGTCGATGCACATACGCATTGAACCATCCTTTTTCTTCACAAATAACACCGGAGCACCCCAAGGTGACACACTGGGCCTGATGAAACCTTTGTCAAGCAACTCCTGCAACTGCTCCTTCAACTCCTTTAACTCAGGAGGAGCCATGCGATAGGGAGGAATGGAAATGGGCTGAGTACCCGGCAACAAATCAATGCCAAAATCAATGTCTCTGTCGGGCGGCATACCCGGAAGATCAGCTGGAAAAACATCAGGGTAGTCCCTCACAATTGGAACTGACTCAACTGTAGGGGTCTCAGCACTAGTATCCCTCACATAAGCCAAATACGCATCACACCCTTTTCCAACAATCCGCTGAGCCTTAAGGAAAGAAATGACTCGGCGGGGAGTGTACTCTAAAGAACCTCTCCACTCTAACCTCGGTAGTCCTGGCATAGCCAGCGTCACGGTTTTGGCGTGACAATCAATAATAACATAGTGGGGAGACAACCAGTCCATGCCCAAGATAACATCGAAATCTACCATACTGAGTAATAATAAATCAGCCCTGGTCTCAAAACCACTGATAACAATCAAACACTATCGATATACGCGGTCCACAACAAGAGAATCTCCCACAGAAGTAGAAACATAAACGGGGGAACTCAAAGAATCTCGAGATATCCCCAAATGTCAAGCAAAGTAAGAAGACACATATGAATATGTAGACCCTGGGTTAAATAATACCGAGGAATCCCTATGATAGACGGGGACGATACTTGTAAGCTGAATCTGAAGCAATGGCCTCGGATCGGGTTGGAAGGGCATAGTATCTGGACGAACCTCCCCCTCTAGGACGACCTCGGCCTCCCCGACCTCCACCTCGAGCTGCCTATGATGGTGGGGTAGCAACTAGGACTGGAAGTATAGCTGGGGGACCTGGTGGAAGACGTGGAACCTGATATGACTAGGGTGGTGCACCCCTCCTAGATCTGGGGCAATCTCTGATCATGTGACGAGGGTCACCACACCCAAAACAACCCCTCTGAGAAAGTGGCTGATGCTGCTGACTCCGAACTGGCCTGCTAGGCTGGCCAGTGATAGCACCTCGAGCTGAAGGCACTTGAGATACTGGTGGTGCATAATAAGTCTCCTGAGGTCTAGAAGGAGCTGGAATACCGCTGGCTGCGGGAAGAGCTGAATGAATGGGGCGACTCACAAAACCCCTACCAAAGCGTGCTACATGTGTACGAACTCCTGAAAAATGATCCGTCTCTCGATACCTCTTGGCTTCTCTCTCCTCCTTCTCCCGGGCTAACATACTCTCAATCCTCCGAGCAATGCTCACGGCCTGCTGGTAAGTGATAGGCCATGCTGGTCCGAATACTGGGGTGGAGCCCCTCAATGAAACGGCGAACTTTCTCTCTGACGGTGGAAACCAAAGCTGGGGCATGGTGAGCCAAATCACTGTATCGAACTACGTACTCTGACAAAGTTATAGTACCCTGGCGTAACTGCTCAAACTCTGCACGCCAAGCATCCCTGAGGCTCTGAGGGACGAACTCAAGTAGGAACATCTCTGAGAACTGAGCCCAAGTAAGTGAAGCTGCCTCGTCCGGACTGCTCAACTCAAAAGCACGCCACCACTGATAAGATGCTCCTCTCAGCTGGAAAGCAGTGAATGAGACCCCACTCGTCTCCACGATACCCATAGTGCGGAGAATGCGATGACACTCCTCAAGAAAACTCAGAGCATCATCTGAAGCTAATCCGTTGAACTCATGTGGGTGGTACTTCTTGTACCTCTCAAGATGGAGCTGCTCGGACTCAGATGCAGCCGCTCTAGCCTCATGCTAAACTGGAGCTGCTGGAGGCATAGGGATATACTCTGGAACCTGCCTTATGTGAACCCTCTGCTCCAGAAGTACGGGCTGCGGGAGTCTGTGTCCCTCCCCCGGCCTGGGATGTAGCTGGGGCTATCGGAAGTAGTCCCGCCTGAGACAGAGTACTAAAAGCACTCATGAACTGGGCCAAAGTCTCCTGGAGGGCTGGAGTAATAGTAGGAACCTCCGGCGCCCCTCCAACTGGGGCTGCTGGGGGATCCTCTTCCTCCGCTCTAGCCGGTGCTCGGGCTGCACCGCGTGCTCGTCCTTTGCCCCGACCCCTGCCTCTGGTGGCTCTGACTGGGGGCTCGGGTGCCTGGTAATCATGGTACGAGTACGAACCATCTGTAATAAAGAATATAATAGAGTTTAAGAGTTTTGATGACAGTGACTAGCACGATAAGGAATTCCAAGAAGTATGACTTTTCTTAACAGTTACATAGCCTCTCGAAGATAGATACAGACGTCTCCGCACCGATCCGCAAGACTCTAATAAACCGGCTTGTGATTGTGACTCCTATGAACCTAGATGCTCTGATACCAACTTGTCACGACCCGTCTTACCCTCCGAACGGTCTCGCGACGGCACCTAGTCTCTACGACTAGGTAAGCCTAACAATTTCAGAAGTAAGACAAATAGAAATAGTAACAGTAAAGAAACGGTAATACTATGAGCTAGTCGCTCGACTACTATAACTTTTACTTTTCCCAAAAACCCGGAATGTCACAATCACAAGCTTTACACAAGCAAGCTCTATACAGCGGAAATAAGAAATGTATTTCTGGCTATCTACTAATTCTATGATGGAGTAGACGGGGACACGTGGGATTCTGCGGACGCTGCAGAATTACCCGCCGTCTCCAAGAATGCTTCCAAGGTGCTCATAGCCGAAACGCTGTGTACCAGTACATGGATCTGCACATGGGTAAAACATGCACAGGAAAGGGCGTGAGTACTCCACATTCGATACTCAATAAGTGCCAAGCCTAACCTCAGTCAAGTAGTGACGAGGTCAGGTTGCGGCTCTACTGAGTTTGCAAAGATATATAGATATAATTAACAATTAAGTAAAGCAGTAATAATTAACGGGAAGTAAAGTGAACCGGAAAGGACGAATGTAATAAATCTCAGTTCCGCATAGAATATAAATCGGTAGATAGTCGTGCAATGCAATGCAGGGGAAAGTCTCAGGTCTCGCCCCGCAGTCCCAATGTAAATATGCAATGCAATGCAAGGGAAAGTCTCAAGTCATAGCCCGCAGTCCCAATGTAAATATGCAATGCAATGCAAGGGAAAGTCTCAGGTCATAGCCCGCAGTCCCAATGTAAATATGTAGTGCGAGACGTATTTCAGATACATCGTAATTCAAAAGTTTAGGAAAAACAGTTGGCAAATATAGAGTAAAGTACTTAAAACCAATTTCAAATAATAGTAACGAGTGGAAAACTAGGTAAAGTTGTTTGACTTGATAAAATCTTAAGTCACTACTCAGTTAAAACAATAACAGAAATAATAGGAATTGAAGATGAAGTATGTCATAGAAGGAAACAATGGAATTAGTGAAAATATCCCGTGCACGTGCTCGTCACCTCACGTACACGGGGTTTTTATATCAAAAATTAGTTATAAATGCTTAAGGGGATTTCCCCAACACAGAATTAGGCAAGCCACTTACCTCGACTATGCTAATCAACCGTTAATCACGCTCTTGCCACGAGTATCCAACTCCGGGTGGCCCAAATCTATTCAATTCGATTGCATAATGTAAATATCATTTCAAGAAATCACAATAACTAATTAATTCAAAGCTAATACGTGAAATTAGAAATTTTGACCAAAACGCCCCTCGGGCCCACGTCTCAGAATCAGATAAAGTTATATTTTTTCGGACGCCCATTCACTCACGAACTCACTCGAACAAGAATCATCAAAATCCGATGTAAAAACTCCCTAAATTCTCAGATTTTTGGTTGGGGAGTTTCATCAAGTTTCCATGGTTTTTCACCCATTTTTTGTTGATTAGATTAAGGAAATGACGTGGGTTAATGGTCTAACAATGAATTAGTATTAGAAAACGTTACCTATGATCCTTCTCTTAAAAACTCACTGAAAATTGCCAATTCCCGAGATCTCAAACAATTTTAGACTTATGAATTTCAAACCCCTCGGATTTTGGAATAAACAACACAGGGATCTCGCACTTGCGATCCCTTTAACCGCACCTGCGGTGCCGCACTTGCGGTGCCGCACTTGCGGAAATTCCATCACAGGTGCGAAAATCACTTAAGATCACTTGGGGCCGCACCTGCGGTCGTTTGGTCTCACCTGCGGTCCCGCGCCTGCGAAATCCAGGTCGCACTTGTGACCTCTGGCCACCCCACTCAACAACCGCACCTGCGAACAGGCCAGCCGCACCTGCGTGTCCGCACCTGCGAAAAAACCCTCGTAGGTGCGAGACACAGAAACAGGTCTGGTTCATCAGCACATAAGGCTCCAATTTCACCCGTTAAGCATCCGAACAACCCCGAGGCCCCCGGGACCTCAACCAAACTTACCAATTGACTCGAATGCCTCATTCAAACTTGGTCGGGCCTTAAAAACACATCCAATAACATCAAAATCATCAATTATGCATAGATTCAAGCCTAAGAACTTAGGAATTTTCAAGAATTCACATTCGACGCCGAAACACGTCAAAACTCGTCCGAATGACCTCAAATTTTGCACACAAGTCATAAATAACATTCCGGACCTGCTATCGCTTTCGGAATCCCATTTCGAGTTCGATATCATAATCTGGCCTATCGGCCGAAATCGCCGAAATTCTAACTTTCGCTAATTCAAGCCTAAATCTACAACCGACCTCGAAAACACATTCCGAACACGCTCCTAACCCCAAAATCACTCAACGGAGCTAATGGAGTCGACGGAATTCCATTCCAAACTGTCTTCTTACAGCTCTAGCTACGGTCTGATTTCTAACGCTGAAATTCACATTAAAGGACTATGTGTCCTAAATCACTCCAAGTTCCACCACTCGACGCTACAACAAGTTCCATTAACATAATTAGACATGGGAGAAATAATTATTAGAGAATCGGGGCGCTAACTCTCAAAATGATCGACCGGGTCGTAACAACAAGCACGACGCTAGGGAGAGGCAGTAAAGTTTAACGCACAGGATGTTATGTACAAATAAGTGCGAATGAACACTTGATACATAAGAAGATAGTGCAAAAGGTAAATTAAGACAAAGGAATTAACCCATGAGAAATTTTGCGGAATATAGATAGGAGAATGGACAACCGAGTAGTTAGCAATTGATTCAGGAAGAGCCTAGTTATGGCTAGAAAAGAGATTACATACAAATCAGCATATAGCGCATGATAAATGTAGTGAACCCCAACATAGTGAATTCAATCTCACATATATAATATCGTAATCCTTGTGAAATATTCATATAGAAGTTGGGGTAGTTAAAAGCACCGTATATGTTTTATGGAAATAAAAAAGAGTGCCACTAGGAAGGCAGTAAAAAATATCAGTTCAGAAGAAACCCTACGGAGCACAAGGTCGCAGAGGTAAGTAATTATGGATAATTATAGGCGAGCAAGAACATCAAAAATTTTGTTGGGTATATGATGTAATAAACTCTCAGCTTTCTAAAAGTTAGAGGGTCTCCCCTAAGTACTACAATGAAAGACAAGCTGAGAAAATAAGGAAGAAGGCTTCAACCTAAGCATAGTAACTTGAAGAAGAAATGGTCTTGTAACAACAGTCTCACTACAACATTGTATGCATTCCACAAGAAAGTGGCACCTATCGTGTCTAATGAACATGAAGTAAAAAAAATTAAAAGTGTTATTTGAGATCATATCACTTACAGGAAATTCCAGTATTCGTGGGCAATAAGATAAGCCAAGCATTCATGCAACAAGTAGCAGAACGACCAGGAAAAGTAATTGCTTACATTTAAAGACAACTGAGAAGGCACGAAAGGAAATCTATGGTGCTAGCAAGTTAAAAGAAGGTTGAGAGTAGTATAAATACATATGTGTAGGTCACAAGCTAATGTATGGTAGAGCAACAAGGTTTAAAGTAGATAGGAGTAAGAATAATAAAAGTTGAGTGAGAAGGTGACAAGAATAAGTAAGGCTTCAAAATTAAGCCCATCAAAACAAGAAAGATGATGGTTTGCGTAAGTTATAGAAAGCTCAATATAGCCTGAATGAACTCAAAGGATTCTAAGACTAGGAGAATTTAGAAGAGATGGAATGCTGCCTTGGTAGTAGAATAAGGGTGTAATTGTGATAGATAAGAGGATGACGTTTAGGACTTTGATTGAGTGATGATTTAAAGAAAAGGGATTTAATTAATTGCACGGGATTAGAATACTCCCATAAGACGAATCACGTTGAGATGCTATGAAATGCAATTATTGAAGTATAGTATCGTCCTTAGGTGGATCAGGAAAATCACTTCAGATGTCCCCCAATGAGACGTGAGCCCTAGTGACAATGTATAAGAGGTTTCAAGTTATCAGTGGTAAATTACAGGTCAACATTAAGGTGAATCAGCAATGGATGGATACAAGTTACAAAGATGAGATGAGGTTAGGCGGTCATTCTTAAGATGAACAGTGGTGAGGAAGCATTAAAAACTTAGATTTATACATATAGGATAATCAGCGAGAGAGTGACCAGGAGTTGGGTAGAAGACCTTGGTAAGAATAAATCGAGGTAAGTGTTGTGGTATAGTATAACCTACCTAGATGTAGTAAATCCATAAGCATATATAACTGAGTCTATTAAACTAGATATATCAATAGTCGTAAGTTCGACAAAGTACCAAGCAAGGACTTCAGTACACCTATAGATGCCTAGAGAGACACCTTGTCATAGTACTATATATGTTCACAAAGTAAGGACTAGAGATTGGTTAAAATCTGGAGGAAGAAGGAGAGAAGAGTCGCACAGGCGCACATACAAGGACAAAGTCGTATAGGTTGCATGAGAGAAGGTAGCAACCGTTATGAGATTGGAAGAATTCCCACCATGGGCCGTGCGTGTGGATATTTTCACAGAATAGTTTCCTAGATGGAAAGGACAACATTAATCTATCCGTAAGACCTATAGGTTATGAGATTGATAAACAGATCAGTCAACATTGGAGGACAAATGTTCTAGGGGGATGATGTTACAACCCATGTTTTCGTACGTGAGAGTACGTCGTAAGTCAATTGATATAAGCTCAGAAATGAGATCGTCTTTGAATGTATATAAAGTAAGTTAATCATGTTACATTGGAGGTTAAAAATATTATGATCATGGATAACAAGTACCAAGAAGGTTGGAAGGCTTAGAAGCTAAACGAATTGAAGAAAATAAGTTTCGCCGAAAGTCGACAAGTTGGGAATGTTATAACATGTACTTTTGGGGTGATAATAGGGTGCTTAAATTAATAAGGTGGTTATGTTATGAATTATATTAGTCATATGATAGTCGTGTTTTATTTTTTGAAGTCAGGCGAGTTGTGGAACAAAAGTTAGCAAAGGTCATCACAAGTTACATTCATAAATGTGGTGAAACTTAGGTCAAATGTAAAGGAGCTTTTCTCCCAATATACTTTGAATTACGGGATGATCCACCTACCAAAATTTAATATCAACGAGTATAGTTTCCAACACATTAAATCATTCATAGAGACGACAAAGATGTTCACGTTTTCGCGAGATTGCACAAGCAACTCCCTTGGGACCCACAAAGTTGGTGGAAAAGTCCGGCTCGTATTTAAGTCACTTATAACTCGTTTTAACTCATTTTTCTTGACCAAAAGAGTTTCTAATACTCCTATATGCTCTCCAATCACTCCCCATGATTCTAGAGTGAAAACTAAAGATAAAAACATGAATCCAACACTAGAAATCCAGTGGTGCTTTCTAGATCGCAGTTCTTCATCTTGTGGTTGTGTTGGAGGATTCATCAAAGTGAAGTTACCTCAGATTTCGTATTTTTCTTGTTTATTAAGGTAAGAACCATTCCCTCCTTCAAAATATTAGAGTTTCAAAGCGAAATACAAGTGCCTACACACCAACTTGAACACAAAGGTTGATTCAAGAAGAAAATACAACTCCTATAGTGTAGTGGTGTGATTGAGGGTTGTTGTGAGCTACACCAGCTGGGGATTTCAAGTTGTATCTACTGACTAAGGTAAGTAAATCATGTTCTTGGTTTTTTTAAGGTTAATATGTGTTGGTTGAGTTGTTATTGCCTGGACACTTTGTTAGTGAGATATACTATTGTGGCCTTATTTAAGTGAGAGTTTTCTGTTGCCTGGCCACTAAGATATTATTGCTTGGCCACAAGGACAGTGGGAGTTTATATTTGCCTAGCCACTTGGTCAGTGAGAGTTTATAAGTGCCTGGCCTTGCTGTCAGTGAGAGTTTAATGTTGCTCTGCCACTTGGTCAATGAGAGATACACCGACCCCTATATGCGGCCTACTAGCTATGATATCACTATATTACATTGTGTGTTTGTCTCAAAGCATTCTTTGGCTTCCAGATTACTATGTACTTTAGTTCAATTTCAGCTTTAAGTTATTCTATTGCCCCACATACTCGATACATTATTTTATACTGACGTCCTTTTTTCCAGGGGCATTGCGTTTCATGCATGCAGGTCCTGATAGATTGTCGGATAGACCTTCCTAGTAGATAGAGCCAAACATCAGCTTGATTAGTAATATCCACTTCCCCAGGGTTACCAGGTCAAGACTTTGGAGTTCATTTAGAATATACAGGTTTGATGGGTAGGTCGAGGATCTGTCCATCCATGGTATAGTTATGTTATCTTTAAGGGCTTGTAGATGAATCCTGTATATTTTGTATGTCAGTGTAGCTTCTTTGATGACCCTCGTATATGCTCATTTTGTTATAGTTGTTGTAGACATTTATGGGGGCATTGTCGGCCTGCACGGTTATGTATATGAGCTTTTGGGTATGTTTACCCTTCATATGAGAGAGTTATTTTCAGGTGATTAAGAATATGGCCTCGTCAGTCTTGGTTGGTATTGTCTGTTTTCAGGTAGGCATTGTTGGCCTAAGTTGAAGGTTACCCCCATAGTTACAGTTACAGATTGGTATGCTTGGGGTCAAGTATGGCACCGGTGCTAGCCACGCCTCCCCTAGTTTGGAGCGTGAAAGTACTACCACAATCCCAAGAACTGGTAGCAAGTCATGAGTTACTAAATAGAGTACAATATAGTCTTGATATAAAATACTGTCTGGAACAAGAAAATAGTGGAATAGATAGGAAGAGAAATCTATAAGTTGTTAATCCAATTACAATATCTCACCAAGAAATCTCCAAGCCACTCTCCTAGGCACCCTCCTAAATGCTGATAGGACCAATACCGGGATCTACGCAAAGATATGTAGAAGTATAGTATAAGTACAAAATGACAACGTATACTTAGTAAGTATTAATTCTAACCCCAACAAAGTTGAGGCGAGGTTATTTACAAAAGATACTCACTTTTCATTACATGTTTAGTTTATAAGCATACTCAAAGGTAGACAACAAAAATAACAACATAACCAGTGTGATCCCACAAGTGTATCTAGAGAGGATAGAGTGTATGGAGATCTTATACCTATCTTGTGCGAGGTAGAGAGCACACACTAGGTTAGATAAATAACCAATAATCGTGTATGAAAATAACCCAATCAAAGCAGGAGATAATGGGCATGCTTTAAAAAAAAAATCAAAAGCATAAGTCAAGGTAACGAATAAGAATATAAAGATGATAAGCTACATTTTGCATATATATATATATATATATATATATATATATATATATATATATATATATATATATATATATATATATATGTGTGTGTGTGTGTGTGTGTGTGTGTGTATGTGTGTGTGTATGTATATATATGCTTCCACATCATTCTAGAATATCTATGCAGGATAAAGATTCAAACTTTACAACAACATCCTCCTAGTGCCATGAAACTCCTTGTGTTGAACCGCATGTATGCCACTATAAAAGAAACATGAGAGAAATCTAGAAGGATGCATCCGTATCCACACGCAAAATAGGAACTTGACTAGCACGCTCAACGCACAATTAATTCAAGTTCAATACTCATCTCAATCGCATGAAACACTCACGTGCCATAGTCGTCTATAACAACACAGACAACTCACATTCCACAACCTTAGCCCATATAAGAGGACCATATGAATAGATGTATGCATATGTAGAAGAGATAAGAACATCTATAAAATGCATGTTCATAGCGTATAACTACGACTATAACATGTAATACAACATACAATTAGCCCACCATGTTCAAATATGGTATCCAAAGCCTAGACATGATCTATAGCATGAATAAAATACACAAGTAATCATACAAACAAATAAATAAAGTTACAAGTAGAACGTGTATCAACAAGGCATAAGGAAGACTAAAATTTACCCCAAATAGGATATAACCTTTACGTCTTTATATACGCTCATCACCTTGCATATACGTCGTCGCCAAACACATAGCATGTCTCACATAAGTTCGTTTTATGAAAGATTTCCTCAAGTCGACGTTAGCCAGGATATTTACCTAATCCAGAGTAGGCTTTAACCTTCCAAAATGTGTTTTCCTATATCCTAGACCTCTAAACGTCTAAAATATTGCCAAAAAATACATAATAAGGTCAAATAAAGATATATGAATCAACTCCAAATGATAAAGATTTGATCTTTAACAAAATCTTAAAAGTCAACAAAACGTTAACCCTAAGCCTACATAGTTAACACCCGAGATCAAGGGCGGATATTGTTGAACAATAACCTCATGAGTCCAAATATGTAATTGGTTTCTAAATTCGAGTCCAACCCCAGATCAAAATTGTGACATCTGCGCCTAATCAAAGTCTGAGTTAGATGAGATTTTCTCTCATTCTTCAAATTTTCAAACCTAGAAACCCTAGAAGAGATTTTTCCAAGAACTCTTCTTCCCCAATTCATTGGTAAGTGATTCTAACCTACTTTCTTTCAATTTTCTATTACATTTCATAAACTTTTAATCTAAAATCTAGGAATTCATGGTAGAAATTGGGGGTTTGGGTAGAATTAGGGATTTTTGTTAAATTGGAATTTAGACCTCAAATTGGGGTCGGATTTCGAAACACATTACATAACCGAGCTCGTGGTGAATTGGTAATCGGGTTTGGGTCAGAATTTCAGGTTTGGACCAAGCAAGCCCGGGGTTGATTTTTGACTTTTTGGGGAAACATGTGAGAATTCTAAATTTATGCATGGTAATTGATTCCTTTAGTAATATTTGGTATTATAGAGTCAATTGTGGTTAGATACGAGTGGTTTAGAGGCGGATTCTAGGGGAAAGGCCTCGGTAGAGCTCTGAGTTGACGGCGGAGTGAGGTAAGTGTTGAGTTTAACCTTGATTTGAGGGAATTAGGAACAGTCGGACTATGTGCAATGTGAATTTCATGTGTTGCGGCGTATATGCGAGGTGACGAGTGCTTATATGTTGTCGTATTACTTGTTTCCCCGATTTTCCATTTTTCCTTAATTACTTTCTTCCATGTTTTAACTGTTATGTGCTTTAAATGTCTTCCATGCTTTATTTGCTACTTGTAAATCATTGTTCATGGTGTTAAAATGTTAAACCTTTCCATGTTCACAAGAATTATCGCTATATTCCTTAAATGACTTAATTACACCATTTGGATTGTCATTTACTAGACTTGCCTTGCCGCGTAGTATTATTCATATGAATTCCCAAGTGGGTACAAAGTTTCCTTTCTGGTTCCGCTTCATATTCATCAATCATGGAGATTATTGTGAGTTGAACTACTGATTTGTTTGTGCTCATTGAATAGTTGATACTGATATAGTGGGATAGGATTGCACGCCGCGACATGTGAAATAAGGGTGGATTGATATTGAGGAATAAGGGTGAATATGTACTGATATGGTGGGATCAGGTTGCACGCCGCAACAGGTGAAATAAGGGTGGATTGATACGGTAAAATAAGGGTGAATTGTGATATTAATTTTGTTATATGGTGGGATCGGGTTGCGCGCCGCAACATATATTTATTTTTGACTGTCGATATTGTTACGGCGAAATAAGGGAGGATTGTGTTGTACGGTGGGATCGGGTTGAGCCCGCAACAACCTACGTGTTTTCTATTTCCTTGAGCTGTGTTGGTTTTCGGTATTTTCATTTGAAACTCTAAAGATTGGTAATTATGATCCTCACTAGTTTATTTCTTGAGGCTGTAGCTATTTTCTTCAGTTAACTGTTTTATTTTGTTTCGTATTTCCTTCTTCTATCTTTATTCTAAACTGCACACAGGTTGTAGTGTGAGTGACCTTCCTTAGCCTTGTCACTATTTATCGAGGTTAGGCTCGGCACTTAGTGTACATGGTGTCGGTTGTACACATACTACATTCTGCATTTCTTGTGCAGATTTTGAGTCAGTACCAACGACGGTTATTAGCGTGCTCCGTTCGGACAACCTTATAGAGACTTGATGTACAGCTGCTCAGCATCCGCAGCTCCTAGAGTGCCCTCTCCTTTTATTTAGCTTGTACTTTCCTTCATACAGTTTTATATTTTATTGAGACCCTTGATTGTACTAATCTAGTAGCTCGTGTACTTGTGACACCGGGTCTAGGGTTGTATTAGATATTTTAGTTGTGAAAGTTTCCGCACTTTAATTTGGATTATTACTTTACTTAAGTTCTTTCTCATTATTTAATTTAAACTGTTGAATAAAATTGATAAATTATTCTAACGTTGGCTTTCCTAGCAAGAGAAATGTTAGGCGCCATCACGGTCTCGAAGGTGGGATTTCCGGGCATGACATAACTATAATTAACAATTAAAGCAAATAACAATTAATAACATGGATTAAATGAAGTCATGAAATAACTGAAAACAATAAATAAATACCCCAATTGCATGTTTAACCCGTAACTTTGCATATACACTTGTCACCTTTCATATACGCCATTCTTATAAATCATATAGCAAATAGTCCAATCAAGTCCTAATTCCCTCAAGTCAAGGTTAACCACATCACTTACATCTTTCTGCAACCCAACTAATGCTCAACCACGACTTTTCCTTTAGAAACTAGAATTAGCCTCCAAACCAATCAAATCTAGCCAAATATAGTGTAAATATTTCAAAATATTCTTTAGAAACTACCCACGAGTGAAAAAGATTCGATCTTTAATGAAATTGGAAAAAATAAAGTTAACATCGGGCCGATTGGTTAAAAACTGAGATTTGGACCAAAACTTGGTTTTCCCCGAGCCCGGTTATGTGATTTGTTTCGAAATTCGACTTCAATTTGAAGTCTAAATCTCAATTTCGCAAAATCCCTCATTTTTACCCAAAACCCCTAATTTCTACCATGAAAATCATAGATTAAAGGTTAAAATTAATGGGTGATTACTAAAAATACATCGAAACTAGTTAAAATTCACTAACAAATAAAGTGGGGATGAAAATCTCTTCAAAATTGTCTCTAGGCTGAGCTCTAGCTTTCAAATATAGAGGTTTGCAAAAGAATTCCAACTTTTAGCTTTCAAATAGCTGGGCGTCAGTTGTTCTTCATATTCGCGAAGCACCTGACGCATTCGCGAAGAGCACTGGCCAAAAGGCCATAGCATTTGCGAGGCGCTCTTCACGTTCGCGAAGGCTAAAATCCCATCCTGCCATTGCGTTCACGAATCGTAGAATTTGTCGCGAAGAGAAACCACCTGCCTTCCCCCAGATCACTCCAAAGCATCCTATTCGCGAGATGCCCGTCACGTTCATGAAGGGTAACCCCACATTGTTTTGCATTCACGACAGCCCTTGCGATTGTGAAGAACAACCATCCCCCAACAAGTTCCCTCTCTGCGATCGTGAGAGAAGATTCGCGACCGCGAAGCACAAGACAACAGAAACATACGTTCTACAAGTTATCTGAAACCTATCTGAAACTCACCCAACCCCATCGGGCTCCAAAACGAACATGAACACAAGTGTAATAACATCATATTAACTTGCTCGCTACCTCAGATAATCAAAATAACAAGAATCGATCATCAAAACTCAAGAACTAACTTGAAAACTCATTTTTCATATTTTTTCACAAAATACGCCGAAACTTGCTCGGGTCACCCCGGACCCCAACCAAACATGCGTGAAAGTCCAAAACTATTGTATGAACCTATCGGATTGTCAAAACACCGACCCGAGGTCATTTATCAAGAATAATGACCATGGTCAAATCAAGTTATTTTGAGAATCAAAAATCACATTTTCTTTAACATTTCAAGTAAAATTTTCCAAAAAATAACCCGTACCATGCACGCAAGTCATATAACATCTAAGGAATATATGAGAAGTCTCGGAACACGTAAATAAAGGCTAATAATAAAAATGACTTATCGGGTCGTCACATTCTCTACCTCTAAAAGAAATGTTTGTCCTTGAACGGACATAGTAAAGTACCTAGACTGATTAAATGTGGGGATATCTACCCAGCATATCAGACTCGTACTCCCACATAGCTGCATCGATCGGCTGACCTTTCCATTGCACTTTTATAGAAGGAAAACTCTTGGATCTCAACTTACGAATCTGCTGGCCTAGAATAGCCACTGGCTCTTCCTCATAAGCCACGTTTTCATTAAGCTAGACCGTGCTGAAATCCAAAACATGTGAGTTGTCCTCATAGTACTTCTTAAGCATGGAAATATGGAATATTGGATGTACTCCTGCTAGGCTAAGAGGCAATTTAAGCCTATAAGCAACCTCCCAAACTCTCTCTAAAATCTCAAATGGCCCAATAAACCTCGGGCTCAACTTGTCCTTCTTTCCAAACCGCATCACGCCCTTCATAGGCAACACTCGGAAAAGAATCTTCTCACCTACTATATAAGCTACATCTCGAACCATCCTGTCTGCATAACTCTTCTTATGATTTTTCTCATAGTATGAGAACTTTAGCATGTGGGGGATCATGCGCGCATACGTTTCAATGTGTTTCAATCCATCCTCATATGGTTCACTATATATGGAATCGTACATATCAATATTTTTCTCATTCAAGTCCAATACCTCCAAAATAAAATACGTCACATCATAATTATGTTCTGAAGGTAGTTGACATTGAGAAAAGATTTTATCAACCTCTGTCCAAGCAATTCCACATCTCTAATTTCCACCCCACACATATGGTGTGAGATACAATTAATTATCACCACACCAAAACTCATTTGAAGCATCTTCATTGAAATCCTCATACACACGAAGCATATAGTTATCAAAAACTATATCTATAGTTGTGCAACAAAATGGATGGGTGAAAGGGTGGTAAATAATTTAAAAACAATAAATTAAGAAGAAAGAAAAGAAATGCCTTGTAAATTATCAAACATTATCGTCAAGTACATAACTATTATATGAAAGCTCAAGGAAGAATATTTTGCTACTGATATTTTGATTATATATTTTACAAGGATTCTTTCTCACACCATTATCCTCAGCATAAATATCAATTTGTCCCCAGAAAAATTAAAAAAATATCAAAGTTAGAAAGATTATAAGTTAGTCCTCAATTCCTAATTAGCAGTGCATAAGTTCAAAAATTAAGGACACTTGATCCTGAACATAGAGTTGGAAGTTCAAAAATTAAGGACACTTAGTCCTGAACTTAGAGTTACAAGCTCAGAAATTAAGGATACTTGGTCCTGAACTTAGAGTTAGAAGTTCAAAAATTAAGGATACTTAGTGTGACGACCCAAAAGATCATCTTGTATATATTTGGCTAAATCTGTGTTCCGAGTCCCTGAAAGCCTCTGTTAATCTCACCTCGATATGTGTGCGCAGCCCGAGCGTGTTGCCAGAAAGCTTTTATGTGAAAACTTGATGAAAATGGAATTTTATAATAATTAATGGAATAGAGTTGATTTTGGTCAACATTTTTGGTAAACAAAACCGGACCCATGATTTGACGGTCCCGGAGGGTCCGTAGGAAAATATGAAACTTGGGCGTATGCCCGGAATTAAATTTCGAGGTCCCAAGCCCGAGAAATGAATTTTTAAAGAAAATTATTTTCTGAAAAAAATAAAGGTTTTTGAAAATGAATATTTATGTGAAAATGTGTTATCGGGCCCGTATTATGGTTCCGGAGCTCGGAACAGGTTTAATATATGTTATGTGACTTATCTGTGAATTTTGGTGTAAAACGGACTTGAAATGACGTGTTTCGGATCAAAATCGGAATAATTAAGCTTTATGAGGTTTTAAGGAATTTCTATGAATTTTGGAGTTTAATTCATTGATTTTGATGATATTTTGATGATTTGAAAACTTGATTAAGTCCGTAGGATGATTTGGGAGTTGTGTGTGTTTTTGATTTTGAGACCCGAGGGCTCGGGTGAGTTTCGGGTAGCTA
>ML258270.1:0-19801 GCA_005239495.1 Nicotiana undulata | reverse complement strand
GGGGGGGGGGGGGTCTCTATTTATATGTTTTGGTGGGAGAGAGAGGATGAAAGGGGGGGGGGGGGGGGGGGGGGGGGGGGGAGTCGATCAAGTTAAAGTTGATTGCCATTAGTGGAAAGAAAATATGGACCGCCTTGCTGCGAAAAAAGAGGCTGCCTCGGTCCAACTGTCATCGGCCGAAGTTCATCTTCGGAGTACTAAGGAGAAGAGCTCTGCCCAGGCTAAAAGGATCGAAGAGCTCGAGGCCGATCTTGCTGAGGCTAAGGCGGAGATCGAAAAGGGTCTTAGCTAACAAGTCCATAACCATGTACGTGGTTGATGCCGAGGCTGCCCAAACTCAGCTGAGGGAGGCCACCGATCGAGTGTGATGGAGTACTGATCTAGCTAAGTGCCAATCTCGGGGGGAGACCCTCGAGTAAATCCACACTTGAGGCTTTGACCTCTCCAGGGAGATAGCGCAAGCTAAGGTGCTCAAAGCCGATGCCATGTTGCTTCCCTCCTCCGATGATGACAATGATGATGAATCCAAGGAGGGTCTGATAATGGCGAGGGGCCCGAAGAAGAAGCTGCCCCCGAGGAAGAAGTCAACCCCGAGCATAGTTAGGATTTTATTTTTCCTTTTATCTTTTTGCAAGACCTTTTTCGGTCTTTTGTACATATTTTTGTTCAAACATATATATAAAGAAATTTCCCCTTTGAATTCCATCTCAAATTTTGTCTTACTTTGTGCCTTGTAAAATTTTAGCACACTTTTATGCTTTGGACAATATGTTTGAGACTTTGGTTTTGGGTGACCTGATCGAATACTGCTTTTATGTCAAGTTCGAGTAAAACTTGAACCCGAAGCAATAGAACCCTTAGGTTTTCAAAGAATTCGAAGGCCTGTTTTTATTGGGGGATTCGAACGTCTCTGAGTCGCGTTAATTTGGTCGTAGCTTTTGGGTATGCCTCTTAGGCTTATTTCTCGATAACAATTCAAACTTGTTCGAAGTGTTAGTCCATGTGAATGATGGCCTTGGCCTATAAATCGAGGGATGCTCTTTGAGGTCTTATGGTTTCGAGTATAGATAATTTGAACATGTCTATTTTCGACGGCAGTCCTCGGGTAGGGGATCGATTGTTCGAGGTGTAGTTGTACTTTGGCCCTTGAAGCATTTTTCATGGAAAATCATAAGTATGGAGCTTGTAAAGTAGAATTTTTTTGTTGAAGCACCAGATATTTGATAAGGAAAAGTACTTCTTTGAATAGTTCATACATGCATACATGTTTTTCCATCGGGGCTCGACTATTCTATATGGACACATTTCATTCGATCGTTTGGCCCATTACAAAGTTTTCCTATCGAAGACCTTTTGACATAAAGTATTTTTCCTTGAAAATAAATCATCTGAGGGTGATGCCCTCACGTATTCAAGGTTAAATGTAAGGAGACCTCGGATACTCCAAGTCAGCATGAACAATGGTTTCCTCGTTAAAAACCTTGCCGGAAAAACCCATTTGGGATTTAAAAAAACTGGTCGAATGGAAAAAGAGTGCAACGCGTGCTTTAGGGGCTTGATATCTTCCTTCTCGATGATACCTCCAATATTTTTCTCGAATACCTGAAAATAAGTTAGCGTAAAACGTAAATGAAAAAAGGAGAAGGTCATACCTTAACAGTAATATCTCTTGAGGAGTGAGATGTTCCAATTATTTGGTAATTGCTCGCCGTTTATCGTGCCCAGCTTGTAAGATCCCTTTCCAACGATATCGAGGACTTGTAGGGTCCTTCCCAATTTGGGCCAAGTTTTCCGTTATTAGGATCTCGAGTGTTGATGGTGACTTTCCTTAGGACTAAGTCCCCGATTCTGAAGTGGCGAAGGTTGGTTCTCCGATTATAATACATCTTGATGTGTTGTTTTTGCGCAGCCATCCGAACGAGGGCGGCTTCTCGTTTCTCATCCAATAGTACAAGGCTAGTATTCATAGCCTCGTGATTTGATTCTTCCGTTGTATGTCGAAATATGACTCTGGGTTCCCCGACTTTGACTGGAATCAAGGCTTCGGAGCCATATACTAAGGAGAACGGGGTTGCCCCCGTACTGGACTTCGATGTTGTTCGATATGCCCAAAGGACTTCGGGTAGGATTTCTCTCAATTTTCCCTTGGCATCGTTCAACCTTATTTCTGATTCTGAATAGTTTTGTTCGTTTACTCGGCCTGTCCATTCCCACTTGGATGATACGGTTTTGATAAGATCCTTTTTATTTTATGCTCTTCGAGAAACTTTGTTATCTTGCTGCCGATGAATTGCTTTACGTTGTCGCATACAATTTCAGCAGGTATCCTAAATTGACATATGATGTGATCCCAGATGAAGTATATAACTTCTTTTTCTTTGACTTTCTCGAAGGCCTGTGCTTCAACCCATTTAGAGAAATAGTCAGTCATAAACAAAATGAATTTAGCTTTACCTGGGGTCGATGGCAGAGGGCTGACGATATCCATCCCCCATTTCTTAAATGGCCATATGGATAAGACCGAATGAAGTTTTTCTCCGTACTAGTGGATCATTGGTGCATACCTTTGGCACTTCTCACATTTTCGAACAAATTCCTTAGTGTCATTTTTCATACTATCCCAATAGTATCCTGCTCTGATGATTTTGTGAACTAGTGATTCGGCACCGGAGTAGTTCCCATGCGTACCTTCGTGAACTTCTCGTAGGACGTAATCGATGTCTCCTGGTCCCAAGCATACTGCTAACGGCCCGTCGAACTTCCTCTTGTATAATGCTTCATCTTCGGTCAGCGTGAACCGAGCAACTTTTGTTTGTAGGGCCCTCGATTCTTTAGAGTCCAATGGGAGCTTTCATTTTTCAAGTACTCGGTATATTTATTCCTCCAATCCCAAGTTAAGCTTGTGTAGTTTATCTCAGCGTGACCTTCTTCGATCACGGATCTCGAGAGTTGAACGACAGTCCCCGAGCTGATTTCATCATCCTTGACTGATGATCCCAAATTTGCAAGAGCATTGGCTTCAGTGTTATGCTCTCGAGGTACATGCTGCAAAGTCCATTCTTTAAAATGGTGCAAAGTCACTTGCAGCTTGTCCAAATACATTTGCATTCTATCCTCTCGAACCTCGAAGGTTTTGTCTACTTAGTTTACTACCAGCAAGGAGTCGCACTTGGCTTCAATGACTTCCGCTCCCAAGCTTTTAGCTAGTTTGAGACCTGCAATCATGGCCTCGTACTCGGCCTCATTGTTAGTCAACTTAGAAGTTTTGATGGATTGTCTAATATTATTGCCCGTGGGCGGCTTCAAAATGATGCCTAGCCCGAACCCCTTCACATTTGAAGCATCGTATGTAAAAAAGGTCCACAGCCCCGATGATGTACCTGATTTCAATAGAAGTTCCTTTTCGACTTCGGGTACGAGGGTAGGCGTGAAGTTGGCCACGAAGTCTGCCAAAATTTGAGACTTGATGGTCGTTTGGGGTTGATATTCGATATCGTATCCACTGAGTTCGACTGCCCATTTGGCCAATCGGCCCGAGAGTTCGGGCTTATGCAAAACATTACGAAGTGGGTAAGTGGTTAATACACATATGGGGTGACATTAAAAATATGGTTTTAGCTTCCTAGAGGCGCTTATTAGAGCAAGTGCTAATTTTTCTAAGTCTGGATATCTAGTTTCTGCTACTCCTAGAGTTTGACTTACTTAATAAATAGGAAATTGCGTACCTTGCTCTTCTCGAACTAAGACACCACTTACCGCAATTTCTGAGACTGCCAAGTACAAGTAGAGTTTTTCATCTGCCTTCAGAGTATGGAGCAATGGTCGGCTCGAGTGGTATCGTTTCAATTCTTCTAACGCCTGTTGGCATTTCGGGATCTAGGAAAATCATTCTTCTTTTTGAGTTGAGAGAAGAAACTATGGCTCCGATCTGACGATCTCGAGATGAATCGGCCTAAGGCAGCTATCCGTCCTGTTAGCCTTTGTACGAATTTAACACTGTCCACGACAGTGATGTCTTCGATAGCCTTGATTTTATCGGGGTCAATCTCGATTCCCCGATTCGACACCATGAAGCCAAGGAACTTTCCCAAACCGACCCCGAAAGCACATTTCTCGGGGTTGAGCTTCATGTTGTATTTTATCAGTATCTTGAATGTTTATTGCAAATGTGTCAAATGGTCCTCTGCGCCCAGTGACTTAACTAGCATGTCATACACACACACACACACACACAAAAAAACACACACACATATATATATATATACTTCCATTGACTTACCTATTTGTTCGAACATTTTATTTACTAGGCGTTGGTAAGTAGCTTCTGCGTTTTTTATCCCAAAGGGCATTACTTTATAACAATATGTTCCATACTTGGTGATAAATGAAGTCTTTTCTTGGTCTTTCAGGTTAATTTGATTTTTATTGTACCCGGAATAGGCGTCACGAAAACTAAGGATCTCGTGGCGTGCCGTGGCGTCGATCATGCGATCGATGTTAGGCAATGGAAAAGAATCTTTGGGACATTCCTTGTTCAAATCCTTATAATCTACACACATCCTAAGTTTATTCCTTTCTTAGGGAATACGACTACATTGGCTAACCATTTGGGATATTTTACCTCCCGAATGGATCCTATTTTGAGAAGTTTAGTTACCCCGTCCTTGTTGATTGCATGTTTTACCTCAGACTGGGTACTTCTCTTTTGTTTCACTGGCCGGAACCTTGGGTCCAGACTCAATCGATGCGTTGTTATCTTTGGTGGGATCCCTGTCATGTCCAAATGGGACCAAGCAAAATAATTCATGTTAGTTATAAGAAATTTAATAAGTTTTTTCCTGAGTTCGGGGGTTAACCCCGTTCCCAGGTATACCTTTCGCTCGGGCAGGTACTCGATCAATATAACATGTTCCAGCTCTTCGACCATTGATTTGGTAGGGTCGGAATCTTCGGGAACAACAAAAGTTCGAAGAGTCCAAAAACTTCTTCTTCTTCCTCTATTTCCTGCTTCCCCAATTCGGTCGAGGTTGGTGGCTGTGATTGCTATTTGGCTTCCTTTTTCCCTTTGATGTCTGATCCTTTCGATGTTGATAGTGTCGATATCGGTATTATCTCATCGACCGCGAACATCTCTTTTGCAGCATGCTGCTCCCCATATGCTGTTTTTACCTCGTTTGATGTCGGGAATTCATCATTTGGTGTAGAGTCGAAGGGAATTCCCTCATATTGTGAATCCAGGGCCTCCCGAGCAGGGCGTTGTACCTCATGTCGCCCTCGATTACGTGGAACTTGGTATCCTGGATAGTTTCGGCCACGTTCACTAGTAGGATGATCTCTTCTTTAGTTGTTTCGCTGGCCATATTGTTACCAATATAATTTGGTCAAACAAGAGATGTATCAATGTTGCTCCGCTACTTAGGTTCTTTTGCAATTTTATCAATGAGGATTGTTGTGTGTTAATTTTCGTTGTAGTCGCTATGCCGACAATATTATTTTCTCTAACAAGACTCCATTTCTTTCATATATTCGTTCACTGATCTTGCTTTCATGAAGCCGACCAATCAAAAATCTTACTTACAGTCGACCAATAAAAGATCTAATTTACCAATAATTTTTCCGATAAAAGAAGAAAGGTTTGACAAGCTAAAAATATTTCGTTAACATCAAAAACTCTATTTTCCACTGGTTTTAACATTAAGTGGGACTAAAGAAACAGATTGTTGATTTCCTTCATATTTTCATTGAAGAGAAGCTTCAAAATCATGGTAGCTCGACGCTCAATAGAGTGGCGAAGCTAAATTCTCCGTAGTTTCATGGATCTTCGCTTTCATGAAGTCGATCCAAACAGAGATCTTTTCCACCTTTGTAAGTGAAAGATTCGATGAATTAATTCAATTAAATATTTTTAACCTAGGAGAAAACCCTTTTTTTTCCTTTATCTTTATGTCTAGAATGATAGGATTATATAAAGCAGTGGAAGCAATTTGAGTATTAAATTCATGTGCAAAATTAAATAAAGTTAACACAAGTTATCTCTTAAAACGTAAATTAAGTACGTCTATCACGTTAGTCTCCAGTTTCAAAGCAACTCGATCAAAACGCCACCAATAGCACGATCAGGACCTGGAAACATTCCGCAATCTTCTACTGTATTATTCAAATAATCTCCGAAAAAAATATCTCGTAATCTTCTACTGTATTATCCAAATAATCTCCGAGAAAACAAATTTCGTGGGGATAAAATTTCAAGGAAAATAACAGACAAAAACACTGAACTATATATATATATATATATATATATATATATATATATATGCATGCGTTTTTAGGGACCGAACTCCTTTGCAAAACATGTTGGATTTTTTTTACTCCACGGAGAAAAGATTTTCCGGATTTTCTATTATTTAGGCACAATAAGTACCACATAATTAATTAACAAAGCTACAAATTATGAAATTAATTTCGAAATTATCTACCATAATAAATTATAAATTATTACATTAAAAAATCATAATTACACTTCTTATTTCAATTTCAAAATTCTTCCTTAAAACCTTATTTAACTCGTGTAAAAGATGAGATACTAACTAATCAATTACATTATTAACAATTTAATTTATTGATTACTTCCTTTAAATTTTTAGTTAGCTTATTTCATGTGTCGAGGAACAAGTTCACCAGCCGAACTTACATATAAAAGCTTATAAACTTTTATAATAGAATGTTATCAATCTCAAAATCGAGACATGAATTATATCTACTAACTATTATTTCGTTAATGTCTATTATTATTGTCCAATATATCCGACTTGTTAACCCATAAAAAATATTGTATTTTAATAAATCAAAACAATAAATAACATAACTGCTAATAATAATTATATCTAAATGAAGAACATAAATACAGACTAAGAATTATTTTATTAAATCAGTAAAATAAATTCATTCAATGCATTCAAAATGTACTAACACAAAATCAAAATTAAATCAGCCTCATAATCAAGATAAAATATATGATGATAAAATAAACTCTATACACCAAATAATCTACTATATAAGCAAAAAAGACAGATAAATATAGGATCTATTTTACATAAATTTTATTAAATTAAATAAATAAACAAACAATTATTCCATAAAGAATACTATAATGAAGACATGTTTTATAATATTATCCTAACACAGAATAAAATCCCTAATCATTAGACAAGTATCCAAATAAATACAAAAAAGAAGAGAGACAAAAGATGGCACTCATTACTGTATACCAAAATTGGCATAGCCAGTGTTGGGCGTCTCACTTTATAGTCAATACTGCTAGTTCCTTTTTTCCTTCTTATTATGAACTAACTTTCAACCAGCTTTGCTAAACACTAGGCCAAATTCGACACCTCATTTGAAGTCACCCAAGACGGTACATCCAAGTCCCAGTCCCATGCATTCATCTGTTAGGTCATCTTATTCAACAATAGCCTTTAAAGAAGCTAACCCATCCACAATTCTCTCAACGGGAGACATCAATACTATTATTTTGCCTCAAAACCTTATAATTAACCCTAATAATAAGCACAAAAGATGAAACAAAATCAACTCGAAATCAGCATTATCCATGTATATAACACTTAAAATGCCTAGTGCAGTTCCATTGAAACAAAGTAGTAACACGTCTCCAGTTAAACAAATTCTACTATCAGCCTAGAATATTCCTGTAAGCAGATTCGCGGCACTGGAGATAGCTGCTCCTGTAATAGCACACTGCACCACCTGTTCATGAGAACGATCCTCCAGTGTCAAAGCCAAAGCTGCACCAGTTATTGCTCCCGCCAAAGCACTATTCTTCTGCGAAAGGAAAATCTTGCACTATTTAGACAACTTCAAAATAGTCCACAAAAGATATACACAACTACTGCGCCCCCGATTTGCAATGGATGGCGAGTGACTTAGCACTATTTCCCACAACTTCCTACTATTGCCCACAACTTCCTACTATGGACTCACACCCAAGCTCATCGCCCTAGGCCTGCATAAAGGAGGATGGTTGAGGTAGGTTGAGAGTCGATGCCAAACTATGATGAATTCTTACAATACAGTCTTATCAAAAACATATGTACTAGAACAGGGCAAAATAGGACACCCAGTATATGAAGACAAAATTCATTCTCAGTGTGCCCCCATGAATCAACTCTAGTCAAATAATCAAGAAGGTTTAAGTTGCCTTTGAAATGGGCATGAACCAAGTGAGTTTGCTATCATGTGAACCAACTAATTCTAGGACAGCAGAAGAATGAACCAAAGAATAATACATAATCACCAGTAAATGAGCAATAACTTGCCAACAGGGGAAACATAGGATCAAGAGGAAGGAAAACAGACCCAATCATGGACTCCACGAGCCTCCTTCAATCCATAAGTAAGACCCGAGTACATCCCTGCAGCTAGCCCTGCAGAAGTGAATTAAAACTATCACGTGCACCATTCAGAGGCAAAGTAGACACGTAATATATGAATGCAATGTATGACATTTTTCACGACCAGACGAACTCCCCTACCATCCACAGCAGGCGAACAATAATAAAATGATGGCATAAAACAATGTTTTTCCTAGTGAAAACTAAGATAGTAGGCTCACCCCATTGAACGGACTCTTTTCCGGTGCTCTTTACCTGAAAAGATGGCAAAAGATAATTTTAGACTGTTCAGCAAAGCTTCAACATATCCACTTACAAATGAAAAGCAATCTTTTACAACCATCCATAATTTCTCCATCCCCACATCAAGGTGTCCTTAAATCAACAACAACCTAGGTAATCCACTACCTCACCGATCTTCAACTTTACACACATTCCTCGCTTTCCTCTTCTTTCTGAGGCGGAGAGGGAGGGTTTACTGGTTGCATTAACATATCAGGAAAACCAAAAGATGCGAAAAAGTTGAATCGTCTTACCAGGGCCTCAATTGACTTTCTGTTAGTCTCCCCTGCATCAAATATTACAAGAAAATGAATAAGCTGATAGCTTATGTATCCACAAGATATAACTCTGATGATGTATCGAAGTACGTGTAAACAAAAACAGTTTGTATGTGAAAGTTCCACAGTATTTTACAGCTTGTTCCAGTAATCTAGACCATTCAAGTAATCCCCGACACTAAAAAAGGCAATGGATTACATCTAATAAGAATATCTTAATTCACGACGACAAGTAGAAAAATGCACGTTCCACATTTTCATTACATTTAAGGGTGTACTCTGCCTTTATGCACAAAAGGACATTTAACCCCAATTTTTTCACTATCATGCTTGCAGTCCAGTTTGATTTGACATTTTTTGAACTTTAAATCAGGCCATGCCTCGAACAAGTAGAAGCAATGTCACTTGAATGAACAAGTGAATTTGGTATTACTGTCTCTATATTATTATAACGAGGCAGGGTCGATCTATTAATTGTTTTCACCTTTTTAAACTGAAGTGGGGTAACTTTGTGCATTAGAAATTTATGCCAGAAGTAACATTGATATGTAATATCTATAGCTTAGTCACTATTCTGTTCTCAATAGGTATTCCTCTAGAAGTTGTACGAGAGTAGTAATTATGATTTGCAAAATCAAATGCAATAAAGATGGTGAAAGGTTTAGAATCAAAGAGCGTATATCGTAGTGTTATCATATACAATCAGTCATCCTTCAATTTTGAACTGCAAATTAAAGCACCTATATTGCAAGCACCTTTGGTTTTGTATATAGAGTTTGAGTTGTATGCAGTTAAGAGTTTAAGTTCTCTATGCAATGATGATGAAAATAATATTAAATAGAATAATAACAGGTGAATCTCTATGATAAAAACCTTGTAATTGATAACCCACCAGCTATCACTAATTCACTGATAGTGTAGAAAAATATAAACCCAAATACTTGTATATATATGGTCAAACATTGGACATTAAGAATTGCTTTCAAAACATTATTCAATTTTATGTAAGCTCAAGAATCATGGATCTTAACTAAACACTCATACCGGGTGCAATGTTGCTAGATAGACCCAAAGACCAAAACTTTTTCAGGTAAAGTTGAAACATTGACACATTATATATATATATATATATGGTTAAGACGAATGAATACATACATTTCACATCACCAATCCCAACTAATGTAGGACTGACAATCATGGCACAAGTACAATTATTATTTATGAGTGAAATACACTAGGATATTTACCTCTAAGGTCTGGAAATCGATTCTTCTTGGGACCAGTGATCTCTGGTGGTATGCTGGTACTATCTCCACTTGCACCTAAAAGATCCATTCAACTTAATTATAAACTCTAAAAATCTGAACTACATGCACATGACTAGTATAAATAAATAAAAATAAAAATAAATAGGGTCACCTTCAGAAGCAGTGAAATAAGCCTCACGAGCAACGGCTTGAACAGCACCAATCTGATAATGTGAACAACCACAATAAATAACGTAACGCACAGAAATTAAGAATTTATTTATTTAAAAAGGACACAAATGGCAGTTCATGTATATATATGAGTACCCCAGCAGCTTTGACGAAGCTTTCAGCAATACGGTTGAGAAGAGGATGTCCCAAATCAAAGAAACCTCCCTTGTCAAAGCCATGGAGCAATGATCGTGTCTCCAAGTTACTGTTCATTTTTTAAATAATCTAAAACAAAACCCAACTACACCAAAAGGCAAAACGAAGCAAAAGGAGTTGTCTTGTGTTTGTACAAGAGCTGGTTTATGGGGTAAACAAACTTAAGAGAAAAACTGACGCGTGCTACTGACAACATAGCTACGTGTCCGTTAATACGAATTCTCAAAACTGCAAACCGGTCATCGTGGCAAACTTTGCGCTTTGAAAGAGCCCCCAACCTCAACTTTTACATACTAGTACTAGTCAAAGATGGCCCCGGCCCATAATATTAAATTTCGTTTACTATATGTTAATCTTAAATTTTTGTTAACACCTCTCAAAAGATGGATGTTATTTGACCAACATTAATCAGTTAATTGTTACGTTCTCAATTTAATAGTCATTGTTTAAAATTTTAATCACCTTGTTATAGGTTGTCGTTAACTTATCCAATCATAGTTGAAATTCTTCAATTGTTAAATGTGCCAAATTTACTCTAATGTTAAAAAAAACATAAGTTTGCTCTACATAAATTGCTATTTGATTTATGCATTTTTTCAGTTAAGGTTGTTGGATTTAAATTATTTTTACATTTTTTCCTTGTGTTACAATTAAACTTTCATGGATCATCTTATTCTTGAAATAAAATAGGTTTATGTTATCTCTACATATTCTTTGTTAACTTTTTAAATCTTTCATTAAAATCTATGCTATTTGTTATCATCTTGATTTAAGAAAATTTTAGATTTAATTGAAGTTATATAGAGGTAAATATTTTCTCATATATCCAACTGAAGTTAAAAGTTTGTGATTAATTTAACCAAGTTATCCTTCACTAAATATAATCTTTAATCACCTATTCAAAATAATAATAAACTTATAGTGAATCAAAATTTATATTCAAATTTTTACTCATTAACAACACTTTTATATTTGTGTCTAAGATAAAAAATATTTAATGAAATATCTTATAGCGAGTCTCTCATAAAATTTGAAAATCTATGTTCTCTTTGATACTCAGTATCATTAGTGGAGACTATTCTCACTTCTCGTGCGCACTCTATTATTATACCATTTCAATAGAAAAGTACATTTTACATGAAAACAGTTAATGACATATTAACAAGCTTTTTATTTAATGAAATATTTGTGTACATTCCTTAATGAAGTATTCTAATACAGTTATAAAAGATTAAATCTAATGGGATTGAACCTATGACCTTATAAAGGTTTTGAACTCCCTTGACCACTAAGCTACACTTATGAACTATGTCAAGGGGATTCAAAATTTAATATATAAAGATAAAAAAACAGATTTTATTTTATATATACAGTGTAATTTTCCGAACCTTTCTATAATAACAATCTTCTATAACAAAACTTTATATAATGGCCAAATTTTCTTGGGAATCAATTTTTTATTTTATGTTATAATATATATTTTATATAATAACGCTTTATTATAGCTGTCAAAATATATCAAAACAACCGAGGTTGATACAAAAAAGTTTTACTATAGTATAAACATAATTTTTTGCTCGAATAAAATGAAAATAAGAAGTTTGTGTAAAATAGAAGTTTTACTATATTGTTATAAAAACATACTTTGGATTTGTTTCAGTTTAAATAATTTATTTGATATTAGTAATGTAAATTGTTTTATTTTGTTTTACCTAAATAAAAATTGTAATAGAAATAAGAATAACTAGTGAAATGTGAAATTTATAAAATTTTATTAGTTAATAAATTCTCTATGAAATAAATATATAATAGTATTTTAAAGGTTCCATGCATGAAACCTGACATATTAGCCACGTTTTCACAAGCTCCAATAATCCAATGCCATTGTTTAAGAATAAAAGGCTGCATAAGCGACAATTGTATTCAATAGGCCCACGCGTCTTTAAAATAGAAGTACCTCACTTGGGGAAATTTAGTCAAATGCTGTTACAAGCATATACAACAGCTATATTATAACTTTTTTAGCCAGTCATATTATCGTATTTATCATGAAATGACCAAATTGTCCTTTGAATTCCAAGCAGGTATGTTGACATGATGCCTGCTTATTCCCTCTTCTAATATAGTTGAATTAGTACCGGCGCAGTATTAAAGTAAAACTTGCAAACTAGGGCTAAGTATAGGTGTTAATCGGGCCAGGCTAACCCGTTAACAATCCGGGTCAGTCCGGTTCAACCCAATATTGTAGCAAAAATGGCAGGCTGGGACAGGTAACAGGTTTTAAACGTATATATTTTGGAAAACGGTGCATCGAACCCGCTACAACCCGTTAATCCCTTAACGGGTTCTTAACGGGCTGCAGCTCGGTTCAGCCCGTTAACCTGTTAATTTAATTTAAAAAAAACTATCAATAACATTGGAAAAAATATATATAATTTAATTTTAAAAAAAATAGTTCGACCCGCCCGAGCCCGTTAAGCCCGAACCTGTACATGCCCTATAGATTCCGAAAATTCTCAGCCCGCCACCAGCCCGTTAACAACCCGGTCCGTTATCGAACGGGTTGATGTTTTTTGTGTCCAGCCCGTCCCAGCCCGCCCGTTAAACACCTATAGGGCTAAGTGCACGGAAAGCCATTTTATCAACTCTAATTTAACTTGCAATCGGAGTTTGTTAATGTCACGACCCAATTTTTTCTTTGTTGGGTATCGTGACAGCACCTAGTCTTAAGGACCAGGTAAGCCTATTATTAACAACATCAATTATAATATAAGAATTCATCTAAATGTTTTTTGAAATAATCTCTACACATTACACATATTTCCAGAACCCGGTAAGTACAAGTCATAAGCTTTACAGAATGTTACACTATAACTCCTAAAATACCAATGTTCGGAAATAAGTACAACAGTGTGAACAGAAAAATAAGACGATGACTCCGAAACCGCGAATGCTGAAGCGGTTACCTTGAGTCTCCACAACAGCAACTGCGCTGCTAACAATCAATCTGCCGACTATGCGAGACCTGAAATCTGCACAAAAATATGCAGAAGAGTAGTATGAGCACACCACAGCGGTGCCTAGTAAGTATCAAGACTAACCTCGGTGAAGTAGTGACGAGGACTAGTCAAGACATCCACTGGTCTAATAAATTAAACATGCATAAATATAGGAATGACAGAACATGACATCTATCTAATGACTACACAATATAGTTAACAACAAGACAACTACAATACGGAAGGAAATACAGCAAATAACAACGGAACATCATAACAATACACAAAAGAATGGACAAGAACACGACCCAAAAACCAGAAACCAAAATACGGTAAGAACAAGTAGTAACTCAGCACTACAATAGTTTCCACATCAGGCCTTAGCCAACAACCCTAATAACTTGGTCAAATCTTCGAGTGTAAACTTTCACCCACAAGTTTATATTGAAAGCTTTAAAATATAATAATTTTTAATAGAAAATTCCTTTGAAATATACTTTCTCCGAATATATATATACTTTGTAGAAAGATAATCTTCAAACGTAGTTCCTTGAAGATAAATGCTTTTCAAATATACTTTTCCCATAAATATTTTTCAAACATAGTTTTCTTCAAGATAAACGTTTTTCAAATATACCTTTACAATAATAGTCTTTCAAACATAGTTTTCTTCAAGGTAAGTGCTTTTCAATTGTACTTTGCAAATAAATATCTTTCGAAGATAGTTTCTTCAAGATAAATCTACCGGAACTCTGTCCCGTAGTTCAGAATTAGTCATGCAGTACATGGGGATCTCCCAGGATACTTCTGTAGTCCCCAAAATAAATATGCAGTGCCCGGGGGGGGGGGGGGGGGGGGGGGGGGAATCTCCCAGAATACGTTCATAGTCCCCAAAGTAAATATGCACTACTAGGGGGATCTCCCAGAATACGTCTGTAGTCCCCAAAGTAATTATGCAGTGCTGAGGGATTTCCCAGAATATGTTCGTACTCCCCAAAGTAAATATGCAGAGCTAGGAGGATCTCCCAGAATACGCCCATAATCACCAATTTAAATATGCAATGCAACCAACAAGGGTAATAATCATAACACGACGGAACACAACGTACATCGCCACAACAGGTATGGGCAACAAATGGCATAAATACAATGTACGACGAGCAAATCAATACAAGAACGGTAGAACTCACTCACAAGGAATAACCACGGAAAAGAAATACAGAGCGTAAAGAAACAACTCAACCAGGGAGAAACAAGATGTAACAACGAATACTCAATATTCAAGTCAACAATAAGAAACCAACACAAGTCAATTAATTTCAAATAAAGGCAAGTCGGCTAAGTTATATGTTAAGGTTGGGCAATTATGAGAAATGTTTCAGCAATTCAAATGAGGGTAAACCGCAAAAAGATAATCATAACTCCAATTAATGCTAAATAATTATAGAGTGAGATAATACTAATTCCAATTAAATAGGTGGTTTATGAAAATTATAGCATGACGGTAGAAGGGTAAAATCTTCAGTTAAGTCGATTAAGGTCAAGGAAGCAATAAAGTGAACTTTAAAGCAAGTAATTCTAATTTAAGCAAGTAGAGATGAAACTAGCAATCAAGAACGCAGTCATAACAAGTACAAGTTCGTACACGGGGAATACAATAACCTAAGAACCCTAAAAGGCCAACCTCCTAAAAATAAGTCTGAGCACACATTCGTCACCTCGCATACACGGACTGCAATCAACATAGAAGACTCAAATCCTAGGGGGTAATTCCCCCACACAAGGTTAGGCAAGATACCTCAAAGACGACAATCTGGTACTCTAAAATGGACTTCTCGAGTGAAAAGGCCTCCGGACGGCTCAAATCCAACTAGAACAACTTCAACATACATAAAACTTATAAGGAGATATTCCGGATAATAAAAATTTGATCTTTACAAAAATCAAAAAGCCGACCCCCCGGCCCGCACCTCGGAACCCCTCAAATTTTAAAAAGTTCGAATACCCATTCCAATATGAGTTCAATCATACAAAAATTACCAAATTTCGATACTATTTCATCCCTCAAATCATGAAATTTCGTTTTGAAAATTTTCTTCAAAAACCAACATTTTCCCTAACTAAAAACACAATTTAAATGATAAAGACAAAGACTAATTCATGGAATATATTTAGTTATAAGTGAATAAAACTAACCCAATCGAATTTCTTGAAAAAACCCACCAAGAATCGCGAAGAACCGAGCTCTAGAAGTCAAAATGTGATAAAAATGATGAAACCCTCGATTTTGGGATATATTCTGTCTGCTCAGGTTTTTGTGCATCGCGATCGCGGAAGAAGAGATGCGATCGCGTAGAAGAGAATAGCTACTGGTCCAAAATGTGCTACACGATCGCGGAAGAGCTTATGCAATCGCGTATAAGGGGATAGGCAGGCTTCTGCAATCGCGAAGAGAGTCATGCAAACGCGAAGAGTACCGAGTACCAGTGCTTAAGGCTTGGTTTCTACTGTGCGAACACAGAACAGAGGATGCGAACGCGATGAGGAAAAGTATAGAGCTATGCAAACGCGAAGAAGGGAATTGAGGCGATCAACAGATACGCATCACGATAGAAGCACTGCGATCGCGATGAAGAACTTCAGACACCAGAAAACAGTAGTCCAAAACAAGTGATAAATGACCCTAGCACTCCCGGAACACACTCGGGCCCCCCGGGACCCCGTCTAACCACAAAAGCAAGTCATATAACCTAACACAGACTCGCTCGAGGTCTCAAATCACATTAAACAATGCCGAAATGACGAATCACACTATAAATCTGACTCATGAACTCCCAAATCTTCAAACTTCTAAACTCGTGTCGAAACCTATCAATTCAACCCGGAATGACACCAAATTTTGCAGACAAGTTCCAATTGACATCCTGAAGCTACTCCAACTCTCGTAATCGCATTCCGACCCCGATATCCTAAAAAGTCAACTGTGGTCAAACTTCTCCATTTTCCAACTTTCGCCGAATTGCCTCAAATTTCTCTACAGACCTCCAAATCCGATTCCGGACGTGCGCCTAAGTCCAAAATCACCATACGGAGATGTTGACATCACCCAAAACTCATTCAGGGGCCATTTACACAAAAGTCAAAATTACGGTCAAGTTCCACCGCTTAAGCTTCCAAAACTGAAATCCTTCTTCCAATTCGACTTGGGATCATCCAGTAACTGAATCCAACCATGAACGCAGGTCGATATATGAAATGTGAAGCTTTTCAAGACCTTACGCCACCGAACGGAGCTTAAATTCTCAAAATGACCTGTTGGGTCGTTACATTTAATTATTTTACGTCTGAAAAAAGGGTAACCATTCTCCTTCTCATTTCTTATGTCCGCTTTTCTTTTTTTATTTCTTCTTTTGCATCTCCTAGTTTTTTCATTATACAAAATATTTTTTGCCAAAAAATTTGTTTCCTTTCACTAGTGTAACGACCCGGTCTGTCGTTACGTAGAATCTGCTTTATAATTATTGTATTTGACTTGCTATAGGTTGGTTATATTGTTATTGACGTGTTAGAGTTGGTAGGCTTGAAATCAAATGGTGGTAGTGAGAGTTCAGTCATTTAGCCTTTAAAAATAACCTTACAATGGAAAAAGTCAACTAAGAGTTGACTTATTGGTAAACGACCTCGAAATGCGGATTTTATGGCTCGGATAGCTTTGTTAGGTAATTTGGGACTTAGGAGTGTGTTGAGAAAAAAATTGTGATGTCCGGTGTAGAATTAGGCTTGAATTGGCGAAAGTTAGTTTTTGGTGATTTCTGATCGGTAGTGGAAATAGGCTATCGGGGTCGGAATGGAATTCCGACAGTTGGAACAGATTTATAATGTCATTTTGGATATGTCTGCAAAATTTCAGGTCAATCGGAGTTGTTTTGGATAGTTTCGGCATCGTTGGTGGATTTTAGAAATTTGAAAGTTCTTAGGCTTGAATCCGGTGTGATTGTGGTGTTTTGATGTTAGTTTTGGTGTTTTGAGAGTGCAACTAAGTTTGAGTGATCGTATGTGATGTATTGGTATAGTTGGTTGGGGTCCCGAGGGCTCGGGATCGATTTTGGATGATTAACGGACCAATTCGTGTTGGAAACTTAGGCTGAAATTTGCTGGTGTTTTACAGCAGAACTTTGTTCAGTGCGATCGCATATGGACTGGTGCGATCGGGGAGAGTAAAATAGGGCAGGTGAAAATTGTTCACTGCTATCGCACCTAAGGGGTTGCGATCGCGGAGTAGAGGAGAGTGAAGCTGTGCGATCGCATAGCAGGGGGTGCGACCGCACAGGGGTTTGGGTGCGTGAGGGTGAGAGGGACCAATTGCACTGTGAGATCGCGTGCATAGTGCTGCGATTGCATGAGGGAACAGATGATACACTGTGTGGACGCACCTAATNGAACGCACCTAATGGTGTGCGAACGCACCTAATGGTGTGCGAACGCACCTAATGGTGTGCGAACGCACCTAATGGTGTGCGAACGCACTGAGTAAGGCCTGGGCAGTATAAAAATAACCCTTCCGCGACCCTAACATATTTTTACACCATTTTTGTACAGACAGAGAGCTCTTGAGGCGATTTTTGAAGAAGGAAATCAGTGGTATTCGTAGAGGTAAGTATTTTGGACCTTAAAACTCGTTTATGGGTGATTATAGAACATAATCTCAGTATTAAATTCATGAAAATCAGTAGAAAAAGGTGGGTTTAGGGCTTGAGATTGGGAGACCATAAGGGGTCGATTTGAGAGTTCAAATGATCTCCGATTTTGGTGTTCTTTATATGTACGGACTCGCGAGAGGACGAAGATCATTTTGATATAAACATTTCTGAGTTTTGGGACGCGAGCCCGGGGGTTGGGTTTTGACCGAATTCGGCTTTTTGAGCTAAATGCGATATTTTTCAATTGGAATTCATTCCTTAAGCATAAATTGATGATAAAAATCTAAACTTGGTAGATTTGGAGCCTTCAGAAGTTGATTCGAGAGGCAAGCGTACTGCGGAATAGTTTTTGGGCTACTTTTGAGGTAAGTAATGTCTTTAAATCTTGTCCTGAGGGTATGAAACCCCGGACCATGCACCCTTTCACGGGTTTTGGAATGCAAAGGTTGGAACTTTGGAAATATATTCCCTATTTAGGCAACTATTGAGTCGCGAAACTGATTTTTAAGCCTATTCTTAATATTATCGTTATATTTTGCTATGATTTGGGTTGTAAGCCATGTTTGGGGCCTAGTGCCGATTTGTTTACCCTTGGGGGATGTTTTACTATTTTCCTCACTGATACGTTATGATTTTCACTTAGTCTTTTCTTGATAATTGTTTTGACATTCTGAGTATTTTGATACTATTTATTGAAAAATGAAACACTATTTTGGGTCGAGAACTCGGTATGTTTAAGGCCTAAAGGAAAATTGAGAGTGTCTGACTGAGTGAGGCTTTCAGGCATATATTGTGAGGAGGCTTTCAGGCCTTATATGAGGGAGGCTTTGTGATGACCCAAAAGGTCATCCCGTGTAATTTGAATTAAAACCGTGTTCAGAGGCCTTGAAAGCCTCCAGTAATCTCACCTCGATGTGCGTGCGCAGCCCGGGCGCATAGCCGGGAAGTCTTTATGTAGAAATTTGATAAAAGTTAAATTTTTGATAATTAATTGAATAAAGTTGACTTTGGTCAATATTTTTGGTAAACGGACCCGGACCCGTGACTTCACGATCCTAGAGGGTCCGTAGAAAAATATGGGACTTGGGCGTATGCCTGGAATCGAATTCCGAGGTCCCAAGTCCGAGAAATGAATTTTTAAAGAAAAATTATTTCCTGAAAAATATAAAGACTTGTGAAAATAAATTGTTATGTGAAACTCGTGTTACCGGGCTCGTATTATGGTTCCGAAGCCCGGAATAGGTTCAATATGATTAATATGAGTTGTCTGTAAAATTTGGTAAGAAACGGAATTGGTTTGACGTGTTTCGGATCCAAAAATCGAAAATTCGATAGTTTATGAAGTTTTAGGGAACTCTATAGATTTTGGAGTCTAATTCCTTGTTTTGATGTTATTTTGGTGGTTTGAGTACTTGAATAAGTCTGTAATGTGGTTCTGAGGTTGTGTGCACTTTTGGGTTGAGGTTCCGAGGGCTCAGGATAGTTTCGGGTAGGTTCCGG
>ML258267.1:20217-53681 GCA_005239495.1 Nicotiana undulata | reverse complement strand
GTTGCTTGCTTATTATTTAATTGTGAACTGTTATAATTGAACAAAAAGCGTAGTAAAGTGATGATTGGCTAGCCTAGTTCCACGATAGGCGCCATCACGACCTGGTAGGATTTGGGGTCGTGACAATAACTCCACGAATCTAAATATGTGATTAGATTCCAAAACCAAGTCCAAATCATTGCTTATAACCTCAATTTTTACTATTTTAAGTTGTAGAAACCCCTCCCCCATATTTTCCTCAAAATTTCATGTTAGGTGTTAATAATCCATGTAAATTATTGAAATAATATCAAAAATGGGTAGAAATCACTTACCCCAAAGTCTTGTGTGAAAATCTCCAAGCAAAATCTCCCATCTCCAAGTCTAGGGTTCAAATTATGAGAGAAATGGCTAAAATCCCGAAATACAATACTTAAATGTTCTGCCCAGAGGTACCCTTTGCGAACGAGGAATGTGCCTCACGTTCGCAAAGCACAAAATCTTTTGTCCAGAAAATAACACTATATGTTCGTGGAATAACCCTTGCGAACGCGATGACCAAATCTGCCCCCTCTATGCGATCGCGACCAGGCCTTCGCGAACGCGAAGGCTAAATCTCTAGCTCCCAGCTCTCAAAAGCGAATGCGACCATCCTAGCGGAACGCAAAGAGAAAATACCCCAACAATCATGAATGTGACCCCGTAGTCACGAATGCGAAAACAATTTCCCCCAGCTCCAAAACGCACTCAGCGATCATGATACTTCCTATGCGATTGCGATGAAGGACCTGTCACCAGCAAAAATCTGCAACACTAAGAATGCTTCGGGTGGTCCGAAACTTACCCGAGCCACATGAGACCACATCCAAATACACCGACATGTCCATAAACATTATTCAGACCTATCCAACACCTCCAGACACGTACGATAGAATCACATTATAATCAAAGATTAAAACACAAGTTGAACTTCTCTTAAGTTCAAGAATTTCCAAACTTCAAACCAAATATCTAATTCAAGTCTAACTAATACAGATACGTCCAAACTTTTCACACAAGTTGCAAATAACAAAATGAACATATTCCAAGTTCTAGAACAACAATTCGAATTCGATTTCATCAAAGTCAACTCCCGATCAAACTTAAGAATCCAAACCTTCAAATTGCCAACTTTCGGCAAATAGAGTCAAAATATCTTAGGAACCTCCAAATCCAAATCGAACATATTCAAATAATCAATCCGAGGACGTTTACGTAAAAATCAAACCTTGGTCAACTCTTACAACTTAAGCTTCCAACAATGAAATTAAGTGCTCCAATTCACTCCTAAACCTTTCTAGAACTAAGCCAACCATCCCCAAGTCACAAAATAACAAACAAGCATCCATGAATAATAAATAGGGAAACGAGGCTCAAATACACAAAACTACTGCCTGGATCGTTAGAGTTTCTCAAAATACAAATAATTAAACAATAAATAAATAAAGTTAAAACTTGAAGCCAAACAATATTTATAGATAATACTAAATCGTTAGACCCCGGTAACAACACCAAAATTTATCACACCCAACTCTAACACTAAATAATATAAATGGTCACTACAAATACAACCTGGCTTATAGGTCTAGAGTCGAATCCCATAGAGAACTAAGGCTTAGCTATAGTTATTTAATATCACTAAGAAAATATGTTTAAATAACTTTTGAGTTATAAAGATTAAGATTTTTATTTTAAACTACTTAACTAAAACATATGAGAAGTAATAAAATTATCAACTAAAGAGAAATAGGTGAATTTAAGAGAAAAAAGCCTATGATTATGATTTTCTCAATTATCAGGATGAATGCTTAACGTGTTCACTATACTCTCGCTTTGTTGTTCTCCACTGATCATGAGTTCTCTTGTTATCGTAATTGTCTTTCGATCAAAAGCAATTTTAGAATTATTCTCTCGAACTAACCCTAGCTAGAAATTCAAGCACAAAGATCGCACCAAAGCTTCGTTATCTCTAATCTCCCTTTCTAATCCAAGTAACCAATTCTTAAATTACTTAGAAGTGACATTATTCAATGACAATCTAATCAAGTATTCTTTCTCAAGAAATGGTTAATCGATGATTTTTCAATTAACAATAAACAAAACATAGTTGAACAAATATATTATAAAAACGGCTCAATTATAAATAAGTATGGTCAATAATTCACCAATAACTTATTCCATCAAAACCCTAGAAGAAAGGTTTTTCTACTCATACTAATACTCAAAACACATAAACTATTGCCAAACTAATATCCATAGTAACAGAGATAGATTAGTACATAAAAACTCATTGATTCGCCCTGTAGAATGGACTTGGGATCTTCTGAGCTCAAATCTACTTCAACAATAGTGATATTTGCCTTCCTAGGTCAATTATGCAGCTAAAATGAGGATTAAAAGCTTTTATATCACGTTATTGGGATAAATGACTAAGCTTTCCCTCAAGATAAAATGCATGAAAATTTGTGTTGGCGCTATAGTTGTGCTTCGCATATGGTTGAAATTTCATATTTTTCTGTTGTAACGACCCAACCGATCATCTCGAGCAACTACATTCAGTTCGGTACCTTGAGGTCATGAGTAACTTCATATGGTGTATTATGACTCGCGTATATCGTCGGTTTTTGTTTTCAGGTGCCCCGGGATTTATTTGGACGAATGATTCTCAACTTGGAAGCTTTAAGTTGGAAGAGTTAAACAAGTTTGACTTTTGTGTATCTGACTCCGGATCGGAATTTTGATTATTTCTTTAGGCTCGGATGGTGATTTTGGACTTGGGTGTATGTCCGAATTTGCATTTGGATGTTTCTAGAAGGTTTCGGCACTATTTGGTGAAAGTTAGAAATTTAAAGGTTTGGAATATTCATAAGTTTGACCGAGAGTTGACTTTGATAATATCATATTTAAATTTTTGTTCCGGGAGTAGGAATAGGTTCGTTATATCATTTGGAACTTGTGTGCAAAATTTGAGGTTATTTCGAGTTGATTTGATATGGTTCGGCACGAGTTTTAGAAGTTGAAAGTTCAAAAATTCATTAAGTTGGATTTGAGGTGAAATTTGTGGTTTTGATGTTGTTATGTGTTATCTTGAGGCCTCGAGTAGGTCTGTGCTATATTTTGGGATTTCTTGGTAAGTTCGAACGGGGTCCTGAGGGGCTCGGGTGAGTTACAGATGTAATTCAGATCATTTCGGATCATTTTTGCATTGTTGAACTGGTGTGTCTGTAGAGCATCGTGATCACGAATCAGGGAACGTGATCACATAGAGGAATTCTGGAGCTGGGGTATTTCCTTCATCGCATTCGTGAGAGGTCGACAACATTCGAGTTAGGTCAAGTCTTCTTTGCGTTCGCGCTTGTGGAATCGTGGTCGCGTAGTGTTGAGCTGGGAGCTAGAGTTGGATGCCTTCTTCAACGCATTCGCATAGTCGAAGCCGCGTTCGCGAAGTTCTATGTCAGCTATGTGTAGCTTTCGTATGGAATGTGTCGCGAACACGAGGAGTAATCTAAGGCCAGTAGAGTTTGTGCTTCGCGATCGCGATGCTGGTTCCGCAATCATGAAGAGTATACCTAGACATTGTTTATAATGTACTTTATTTCGAAGGTTTTGGTCATTTTATCATATTTTGAGCTATGGAGCTCGGATTTGGGCGATTCACATGGATTGGGATAAGTACTTTTTTACTTCGTTTTCATTATATTTCATGAATCTATCTTCGATTTGGCGTTTGGATTATGAATTTTGAAGAGAAATTGGGGGATTTGTCTAAACTTTCCTAAAGTGAATTTTTGAGTTTTGAACATCGATTCAGAGTCGGATTTGAGTGAAATTAGTATGGTTGGACTCATAATTGAATGGGTTGTCGGATTTTGTGGTTTTTGTCGTGTTCCGAGGTGCGAGCCTATGTTTGACTTTTTGGTTGACTTTGAGTAAATGTGTAAAGATTCGATCTTTATCATTTGTGTTTTCTTCCTATGGCATTATTTGATAATTTTGAGTTGCTTTTGGCTAGTTTCGAGTCGTTCAGAGGTCTATTTGAGCGGGATGGCGCTTCTAGAGTATCAATTTGGCTTGTTCGAGATAAGTGTGTTGCATAACTTTGTTGGGAGAATTTTTGCTGCCAATTGATATTATTTTCCCCATGTGGGGGTGATGCATATATGAGGTGACGAGCATATATACATGTGCCAGCGTTAATCATGATCGGGGGTAGATTATACGATTATTAGTTCCTTGTTGGAGTATGTGACCTTCTTGCTTCATATATTACTTGACTCCTAAATTGATATGAATATGAAGATAAATGCTAGAAACCATGATTTAGCTTATTATAACTGAATTAAATTTGACGGATTTTTGTGAAACTATGATGTGCTAAATTCTGTCATCACTATATTTAATCACAAATACATCACTATGCACGCTATTCTTGAGATATTGGATTCTATACTTGAGTTGAAGATCATTTTTGAGATTTGTTGAGATACTTGAACAATAAGGTTCTTGAGGTTTGTTGAATTGTTATTGGCTTGAAAGTTGTGATTGACGTTCATTTGGAATATTCGCTTAATCACTCTCCTTGACGTTATTCATGCTTCCTACCTTGCTTGTTATTGATATACATGTGCTTGGTGATGAAAAGTGTATAGCACGACGGGTGATGACATGCCATTTCATTTACATTACCATGTGAAGAAGAGTGTAAAGCATGAAGGGTGATGTCGTGCCATTTGAGTAAAGCACGAAGAGTGATGTCATGCCATTTTATTTACATTATCATGTGCGGATGAGAGTAAAAGCACGAAGGGTGATGTTGTGCCACTGTTTTATTGTATTATCATGTGTTCATGGCACGAAGGGTGTTTCCGTGCAAGCGAGGACGAGAGACATGCATTATACTATGATATCTTTTCCTTGTGTATATATTCATGTCTTTATTTTGAGCTATTACGTTGCACCTATGTTTTTTATGTGACATGTCGTTGTTGGTATGCCTTTGTCCTCTACCTCAATTATTGTTGTATTATCCATGCCTTCTATCTATTCAACTTGTAAATATCATGCCTCCCTTCTTGTTTGTCATATCAATATATATGTTGTTTCTCACATGTTTGACTTTTGTATAAACCTTCTACCATGTTAGTTATCCGTGCCTTCTATTTGTTTATCTTCTAGGGATCATGCTTTCCCTCTTGTTTGTTATATTTACATCTAAGCCTTCTATCATGTCAGTTATCTATCCCTTCTATTTGTTTAGCTTATAAGGATCATGATTTCCCTCTTGTTTGTTATATCTATATCTAAGCGTTCTACCATGTTAGTTAGTGAAATTCATGTTATTCTATCTTAATTTCCATAATTACTTATATGTCTCCTACCTAGTCTGTTACCTTTGTCCATGTGCACTGCCTTGTTCGTTATTGCTACCTGAGTATGTCCCACTTTGCCATTACTGTTTGGCATTTCTTTCACCTAGTTTGTATTGTTATTGTCGCGCCCCCTTTTTCTGTCGCACGGGTTAGGTACGTAGAGATCAGGTTGATGACATTCTGGACAACTCCTTAAAGGAAGAGTCGCCACCTAACGATTTTTATGGTGCGTTAGGGCACCTAGAGCTGATAACTCATGAACTAGTTCGCGTTACCAGAGAGTGGGTAAGGGCTTGAAGTTATCCCAAGGGGAAGGTGCTAGGCACCCCTCAAGATCCACAACTGTGGGTCCCAGCCAATAAGTTTTATGAATTTGGACGGTGAGCAAATAACAAGTAAGGTTCATATAAGAAGGGATTTAAAACAAGTGTGAAAATATTTAAAGGGTTTTGAAATAACATTAGAATAAACATTTGAAAAGAATTGTCCTAGGTTTAAAGTAATACGGATCACTTTAATGCAATACCCGATATGTCACACCTTGAAGAGGCGGCTACACGTGGTATTAGCGCACCGGTCATCATATTTGTATTCTACCCTTCCCACCCCGTAAAGGTTGTTAAAAATGTGTGTGTTGGTCACGAATGCTTATTGTGTGCCAATACCCGTCCCATCCTATAAGTCATGGAGGGTGCTTAGGACTACTAATCCTACAAGGCAGGAACTAGGCTGAACCCTTAGGTTTAAAGGATAAAACACTAGGCGACATACAAAACAAGTAGGACTGCACATAAAAGGGAGAATATATAGACAAAGAAAGGCTCACAGGTCCCTCCACACATAAACATGTAAATGGCACGTCTCAAGCACGATTAAAGTCTCAAGACAGGAGTTCAAAAATAGAAAGTTTAGTAAAATAGTAAGAGTTTGGATTAGAAAACTTAATGAAGACAGAAACTTTAATTAAAAACTATAGTTGATTTCAAAATATACAGTAGCTAAAGGCAGCGGTAGAACTTAGAAATATGCAGTGATTTAAAGCTTTCAGTAAACATAGATGAAAATCATTAAAGCATGGGTTTGAAGTAATTTTAAAAGATAAGGGGATTAAAATACAGTTGCTTAACATAGAGTAATAACTATTAGTTTACAGAGAACCGTAGCAAAAGAAGTAGTAAAATGGTATCAAAATATAATGACTTGAAAGACATACAAAACAAGGATTCGAAATGGCACGATTATGAGCAGAATGAGGCATCTTTTGAAATCCTAGTAGTTTGAAGGCATAATAGAGCAGGAGTCAGTAAAACTCAAAAAAGAAATAGATGCACAACTTCGAGATTTTTAAAAATAGAGCAGGAGTTTTAATAAAAGTAAAATGAACTTCAGTGAGGTAAAACAGGAGTAGGAACAGCAGGGTTCAAAATGTTTAAAGGAAGTGATTAAACTAGAAGAACATGATTGATTTGATTTTATACGTATTAGGCCTAAAGTTTGCCTAGGCGTCGTATACCTTGCCTACCTATTTTAAAGGGTGAACATACACATTTGGATTCTGATTTTTATAAATACATGTTTGCAGGGAATTGTTTTAAATAGGTTAACCATATTTTATGGGAGTATTAAATTGTGTTAACTAGGCGTCTGGGTTCTGACAAATAAAAGGTCTTAAGGGCAGGATATCTAATGCAAAAAGTATCACTTTAAGACATGGTTTCTATATGTTTATAAAATGCATGAGCAATACATTATGAGTGTCTTTGTTACTCATTTAGTTATACTAGGTGTGAATATAATAGGTATGTTAAAATGAAGAATCTAAACATGATTTTTAATGTATGGTATGCATGTCCTAAGCATGATACTATTGCGCACATAGGGAAATAAAGCCTAAGTCATGATTTCTACCCATACTACACTAAACATGCATAATTCCCTCCCATATTCACTATCCAGCCCCAATAGTTTATTTACAAATTATTACAGACCATATCAAATGAATTACAGTAATTGCAAAGGAAAAATAAGAAGTTATTCTATAGAGAGCCTTCAAACAGGCCCAACCTTCCAACCTCACCCCTTTCGAGCCTCACAGCCTTACATAGCCTGGGTGCAGCAAAGCTCCCAAAGGTCCTTGTAAGGGCCCTGGCCAATACCAGCACCCAGCAATTGCCAAAGTTGAGATAGGTGCAGTGTAGAGTTACCTGCCTCAGTGTGTCAAAGTTCAGAGGGAACTCAAGGTCCCTAGGCAATGCTCACACTGAGGGGGTGGATCCTAAAGGTCTAAGAGTAGTGTGAAGTGCAGGAAGGAGTAGTTAAAAAGATTAAGTTTGAAAAGGAGTTTTGAAATAATAGGACTTTAAAGAATAATATAAAGATCTTTCATGTAAAATTAGTTTGAAAAAGAAAACAGTAGAATGGTCACAACTCAACGGATATGCAGATTTCAAGAAAAGCAAACACAAAGGGGGGAAAGGGATTGGGACAAGCAATGGTAGCAGCATCTTTGCAGTAATTAATCCTTAGCACAAAGTTACAGATTTTCACAGAGTATGATATGCCAGGAGTTTATCATATATCACAGATACAAGTCTGAGAATACTAAGTATTATAGGTGCATTAGAAGCCAGACAATTGATAAAGAAACATACATAAAGAGATGCTAGATATGCAGAAAGAAGCAGTAAAAGATCACATAGGCCATAATGAATCATAAAGAGAAAAATAGGAATCATGCTAGGCTAGAAGAAGAAGAGAGATTACAGAAAGAGAGTAGACATACTAGTTACATGGTAAGCAATAGAACCATAAGTAAAAGCACAAAAGAAACAATAAGAATCATAACCAAAATTGAAACATATTGTTTTAGGATGTGGTAAACTTAAATTAGAACATACCAGTGTTAAGAGAGAGTAAAGCAGGAGAGAGAAAAATGATAGCACTATTAGCCTTGGCTTGCAGCCGGCTAATAATAGGCAAGAATAGAGAGCAGCAAATAGAGCCAAAGATATACAGCAAGAAAGAGCACAAGAGAATAGTGTAGATGTTTGTGTGTGTTTGTGTGATCAAGAGTGTGTGTCGAGTGTGTGTAAAGAGAGAAGAGAGGGTATATATAGTTTGAAACGAGTAGTCACATAGGTAAAGGGTGCACAGTTATGGAAATACAACCAATTAGTATCAATTAAAATACTGGACTCCTTTAATTAAGGAGTCAAGTTCAAAAGGAAAAGCAATCAATTTATAAGACTGATTTTGCTTCATTTGGGACAAGAAAATCACATAATACATAAATAAAGCCAAGTACATAGTATATAATTAAGAAATGTTGAAATAACATTACATTTATAAAGTAAACTAGGGTATTAGTTTGAAAATCAACTGAAAGAATCTCGGACTCAGTTAAAATCACAGGGAATCCGAGATAGTTAAGGAAAGCATCACATAAATATGCAAAGAATTCGAAAATTGGTACAGCGTTATAGGAGAAATACAAAATCATGTATTCAAGGAAAGCATCACATAAATATGGAAAGAATCCAAAATTAGTACAGGATTACAGAGGGAATACACAATCATGTATCCAATGAAAACATCACAAGCCCGGGGATTCTTACACAAAAAGGCAGTATAAAATCAATAGGTAAACAATCAATAAGGTCTCAAATTACAAGGAATCCAGGGTTCACAAATGATAAATCAGGAACCCTAGCAAGCTGAAAACATAGAGAATCAAAGATTCAAATAGGAGCAACAGTGATGAATCGAATAAGTCACATGCAAGAGGTCAGAAACCCTAGTAGTAAAACATGTGAAATTAAGGGCTTTCATGAACTCAGTAATAAGAAATAAACAAGGAAACCATGATACGAGCAGAGAGTAGAAACTCTAATGAACAAAGCATAATACAGTCAAAGAAAACTTGAAGCATTCATGGGAAACAGGGATACCATAATATTCAAGGCAACAAAGAATCACAAAATACTCGTATAAACATAGTATAGGTAGCTAAATCGAAAGAAGAACTATTTTGAAAATGGGTCGAGGAACCCTAGTTTTGAAGTTGTTTAAAAAGATGAAATTTTTCGGAGAAATAATAGAGAAACTTCATAATATTGTAAATGTAAAACAGGTCTTACAAGAAAAACCAATATACAAAGGATTAGGGTTTCGTGGAACCCAGAAAAGAGGGCAAACCTCATGAACGACATAGATTTAGGCCGGAGAGACTGTAAACTTACTCAAACGGCTGGGGGTTGGCAGGACAGTGGCAAGAGGCTCAAAGGAGGTGAGTGGACCGCTCCAGGCTCGTCTGAAGAACTCAGGGTATCACTGAGCAGGTGAGAGGCAGGTAGATGGCCAGGAGGTGATGGAGAACCAAGTTCCGGTGAGAATCCACCGGAGAAGATGACTGGAGTCCATCGGAGAGGGAAAGTCAGGAGACTTCTAGAGAGTCATAGAGAGAGATAGAGAGATAGAGAGATAGAGAGAGGAACCGTCTCGAAGGAAAATGAGACGGAGGGGGAGGGGTTAGGTGAGTTTAATTTAGGTAATTAAAATCTGGGCCGTTGATCTGATATGATCAACGGCTCAGATTGGCTTGGGATTGGGTCGGGTATTTGATGGGTTTTGGGCTGGGTCGTTTATGATCTAGGTTGGGTATTTTAATTGGGTTTGGGTTGGGGTTAATTAGGCTAGATTTTAAATAATAAATGGCTAGTTATTAAATACCCCAAAAATAGATAAGTAATTAATAAAAAAACAGCCAATAATTGTACAAAAAATGAAATTGAGTTTAAATAGATGAAATTATAGTAATTAAATAATATTAAGTGTAAAAAAGGCATAAGTTTCGAATTAAAATAATACACAATGTTCAATTGGGCTATAATTGCAAAATTATTGTAATTGAAATTAAATAAGACCCAATTGGACAATTTACAAAATAATTTGGATTTTAATAAGTAAAAAGTGATTATAAATGACATACTGAACTGGAAAATATTTTTGAAATTATTCTAGAGTAAAATTTGTGAATTATAAAAATATACAATATTAAATAAATAGGGAAATAATTTAGATAAAAATATGGAAAAATTAGAAAAAATACTCATTATTGCAAAGAGTGATTTTGAAAACTTATATACAAGTTTGAAAATAATTTGTGGAAAAATTGGGTGTCAACAGTTATACGTATGCTCGGTAAGGAAGAGATCAATGCACGAAGGGTGTTGCCGTGCCATTTGATTTTATATCTTGAGTTCATTTCTCACACAAGCTATGGATTTACTACTATTGTTTGTTGATCATCGTTTTAAGGAAAGAAATGGTTCTGATATTGAGAAATATTGACCGTAATTTCTTCTAGTAATCATTTACTACTTTGCATATTTGTTCTCGTACTCTTCTATGTTATATTTTAGTATTGTTTTTATTGTTATTCTATTGCACAAGTTATATCAGTGAGTATATTATAACTAAAAATCTCCGTCACGAGACTAGTCAAGATACTTACTGGGTACATGGGGTCGGTAGTACTCATACTACACTTCTGCACCTTGCATGCAGATCTTGGAGTTGTTGTTGCTATGCATGGTGGGAGTGGCATTGAAGATGTAACCCTTGTCTGAGCATGACTACCATTTTCCCTTGGTAGTTTTAGATTTGAGTTTTGTTTATATATACTTCAAACAGATATTGTATTTATTCATCATATCAGTTTTGTAAATCAAAATCGTAGTCGCTCGTCACTTGTACTACCAATCCTTGGGAAGTTGTATAAATTTTAGTTATTTCACTTATTGGCTTCATATCAATTCTAGTAGAATTGTGTTGACTGTATTTGTCTTACCTAGCGAATGGGGTTAGGTGACATCACGACTAGGCAAATTTTGGGTCGTTACAAGTTGGTATGAAAGCACTAGGTTCATAGGTTGTACGAGTCATGAGAAAGTATCTAGTAGAGTCTTGTTGATCAGTATGATGATGTCCATACCTATCTTTGAGAGGATATAGGGCATTTACGAAAATTTCCCTTCTTTCTTTCCTTATCGTGCGGCCTTGTTTCAGCTTGAAACCTACGATTTTGATTCTTCCTATTCATTCATATACGATTTTATGTACTCTATATCAGCTATGCGCCAACAGTTTTTGATGTTGCAGATGGATTACGAAAGGCTATGGATGCTTGATTATCGTCATAATGTGTGGTCTAGTCTTGGGAGCTGATGTGGTGATAGATATTTCATGCGTTCATTTGTGGTACGAAGTGGATTCTTGTATCTGGTTGGTAAGCACAAACTTGGGAAGACTGGCGGGAGGCCTAGTTGTTATAAGTATGGTGGGTTCATGGTAACGTCTGAGACCATGGATCCCCTAAGATCTTCCGTGGGGTGTGCTAAAACTTAGCAAATGCAGTTATCATGCCCTTCTCACCAGCGTCGATGATGACAATGACCGTGGATGGATGGAACGGTTCGTTGTTATTGCTACCAGGGACATCCTCTCGACCACATCACCTGATAATCCTAAATCATGGAATCTTTTTCGTAAGTCTTTGAGAATCTTTTTTCTTTCTATGTTTTAAAAACACCTTCCTTCGTTTGTAACTTTATACTTCCCGTATTTCAGCTACTTATTGGAAAGCACCAGGGGTTCAAGATATGGCCCAATAGGAACAGAAAAATCTGGATATCACTACACCAGAAACCCAAAGGTGGAAAGAAATGGCTCCCAAATATGGCTGGAAATCCAAAAATCATGGTAAACAAAATTCTTCTTCCCTTCTTTCGACCTTTCAATATATCTTGGAAATAATTTAATTGTCTTCTTGTATCACACAAGACTTTCGAAGGGATCCGTTGTTTGCCCCGATATTGAGGCACCAGTACTACAGAATGCCCTTAACCGGATGAGAGCTCGCAAATCTAATCGTACTCCTGGTGAAGGTACCTCCTCCCGGAGTCCCCATCTCAAAGACAAGAAAGCAAAGAGGAAAAGTTCCTCATCAAATGGGAATCAAGAGAAGAGAGTGAAAGAAACACAAACCGAACCGACCATAGTGGTCCTTGATGTAGAAGAAACCTATGATGACGAGACTCCTCTTCATAGAAGAAAAAGATCTTCAAAAGCTCAACCGGATGCTCAACCAGGAGAGCTTCATACTCCACTACCAGAAGAAGTTCAAGGACTCTAGAAGAAATAGAAATGGCTAAAACTTCATCTCGTTTTCGAATTCCCACAGTTGTTTATGGTCCAAGGAGTTAAATTTCTGACCTGCCTCCATCACCAACTTTTGAGCCGAAAATAACTACCTCCCCATCTACACCAGCTGCTTCTTCTCCAACGGCCCCGACTGAACAAATAGAAAATTCTCCTTCTCCATGGTCGCCCGACCATTTGGGAAATACTTACTCGACAACCACTCAAGACCCTCATGGAAAACAAAGTGTCGTCCTTTCGATTTTGAATGAGTGCCATATACTTTCCAAGCTGCTGGAGCTTGCTAATTATCTAAAGTCGTTGGCTTTAGAAAAAGACTAGAGAAAGATGGATTGGGTGCCATCACGACTAGGCAAAGTTTGGGTCGTGACAAGTTGGTATCAGAGCACTAGGTTCATAGGTGTTACGAGTCATGATAAAGTATCTTGCAGAGTCTTGCAGATCAGTATGATTACGTCCATACCTATCTTCGAGAGGCTATAGGGAATTTAGTAAAATTTCCTTTTTTTCTTTCCTTATCGTGCGTCCTTGTTTCAGCTTAAAACCTATGGTTTTGATTCTTCCTATTCATTCATATGCGAAGTTATGTACTTTATATCAACTATGCGCCAACAGTTTTTGATATTGCAAATGGATTACGAAAGGCTATGGATGCTTGATTATCGTCATGATGTGCGGTCTAATCTTGGGAGAAGATGTGGTGATAGATCTTTCAGGCGTTCATTTGTGGTGCGAAGTAGATTCTTGTACATGGTTGGTAAGCACGGACTTGGGAAGACTGGCGGGGGGCCTAGTTGTTATGAGTATGGTGGGTTCATGGTAAGGTCTGAGACCAGGGATCCCCTAAGATCTTCCGTGAGGTGTACTAAAACTTAGCAAACGCGGTCATCAGGCACTTCTCACTAGCGTCGATGATGACAATGACCGTGGATGGATGGAACGGTTCGCTGTCATTGTTACCGGGGACATCCGCCCGACCACATCAGTTGTTATTCCTAAATCATGGAATCTTTTTCGTAAGTCTTTGAGAATCTTTTTTCTTTCTATGTTTTAAAAACACCTTCCTTCGTTACTAACTTTATACTTCCCGTATTTCAGCTACTTATTGGAAGCACCACGGGTTAAGATCTGGCCCAATAGGAACAGAAAAATTTGGATATCACTACACCAGAAACCTGAAGGTGGAAAGAAATGGCTCCCAAATATGGCTGGAAAGCCAAAAATCATGGTAAACAAAATTCTTCTTCCTTTCTTTAAACATTTCAATATATCTTGGAAATAACTTAACTATCTTCTTGTATCACATAGGACTTTCGAAGGATCCATTGTTTGCCCCGATATTGAGGCTCTCGATGATCCGATAGAAGCAAAACTGGTACTACAGAATGCCCTTAACCGGATGAGAGATCATAAATCTACTCGTACTTCTGGTGAAGTTACCTCCTCCCGGAGTCCCCATCCCAAAGACAAGAAACCAAAGAGGAAACGTTCCTCATCGGCTGGGACTTAAAAGAAAAGAGTGAAAGAAACACCAACCGGACCGACCACAATGGTCCTTGATAAAGAAGAAATCGATGATGAATCGGCTCCTCTTCATAGAAGAAAAATATCTTCAAAAGCTCAACCAGATGCTAAACCGGGAGAGCTTCAAATTCCACCTCCAGAATAAGTTCAAGGACTCTTGTTGAAATGAAAATGGCCGAAAACTTCATCTAGTTTTCGAATTCCCACAGTTGCTTCTGGTCCAAGGAGTTCAATTTCTAACCTGCCTATACCACCAACATCTAAGCCGAAACAACTATCACCCCATCTACACCAGTTGCTTCTTCTCCAGCGGCCCTAGCTGAACAAATAGAAAATGCTCCTTCTCCACGGTCGCCCGACCATTTGGGGAATACTTACTTGACACCCACTCAGGACCCTCATGGAAGACAAAGTATCATCCTTTCGATTTTGAAGGAATACCATATAATTTCCAAGCCGGTGGAGGTTGCTAATTATCTAAAGCCGCTGGCCTCAGAAAAAGACTAGAGAAAGATGGATTCTCTCTCCGGTAAATGTCTTTCAAACAACAACATGCATTATTCGGCACATGTATCAATATAACCATCTCATACCAATCTCCATCTGTTATATTTTGAATTAATAACCTTAGCTTTAGCCTTTCCAGGCAAACGTTCATGCTTCTGAAGGCCTGCAAAGGTTGATCTTGGATAAACAAGCACTTATTTTAGAACGAGATCAACTTTTGGCTGTATGGAATCAGCTTGTCGAGCGCCTCATGGTGTTGGAGGCATAAATTACTCAAATGGATGATCTTGAGGCCCGATTATAGCAGTCCGAGCAAGATAGAATAGTCCACAGCCAAGAAATTGCTCAATTACATGAAGACGTTAAAGATGCTAAGGCATAAGTGGGTCGAACTTCATGATACTGTGACTGTTGCTGCCGAGTGTGAGTCTGCCTTTATGGAACAAGTTAATAACTTGGAGGCTAGCTTACGCTCGAAAATCGAGGAAGTCAATATTGCCGAGGAAAGGAGAGGAAGAATGGAGGAAAGACTCAAAAGAGTCATGGAGCATAATCAACTTCACTAGACCACCAACGGTAAGCTTGATTCCAAAATCATCGTTATGGAAACTGAAAATGAAAAGCTCCAATACAAGATTGAAAAACTCTGAGAAAAACTCCAAGATCAAGAATATTATGTCCCCATCGAGAAAACATATGCCATATATCATACGAAGAGGAAGACCTTAGAGGAGGCCAAAGGAGGCATCGTTAACATTGATGAATGTATTGCCAAGGCTCGGGAGCGGGAGACAACTGCTCAAAGAAACTCCATGCTCGGCCTGTTGTTTCTAATTCTTTGAGATATGACACCGAATGAAAAGGATGGAGATGTTTCGACCTACCCGTAAAAGACATGTTTTGAAAAGATGGGGATTGGGGCTATTGATCCGGAAAGACGAGATGGAATTGCTATTGAGTCTTCAAGGCGCTGAAAGCAAAGCCCTAAGATTGATCTAATTCCTCCCATTAAGTCGTTCTTAGAGACGGTAGATCAGATTGAATGAGGGATGGAAGGATGTTCCAGTATTCGAATTATCCGCAGGGCTACACGACGGTGGAAGTAGAGTGGATGGAGCTCCTCTCCTTACAGTCAAGTGGATTTTACTCCTTTAAATAAATTATATTGGGAGGCCTAACGAGTGACAATGGTTCGAGAACTGAAGGATAAACTGAAGAAGATGAAGGCCCAGAACCGGAAGCGGAACAACCTTCTTCTAATAAAGAAAACGAAGACTCTTCTCTCCCTTGGGGTTCTTGCAGTAAGAACTATTGTATATATTTTTTCTTTAATTTTGTAATTATAACAACACTTCTTTACTGAGTTTGGCATTTTAATTAATAAAAGAAACTCTTTGCTTAAGTGTTGTGCAAAAAATATTCTTTTCCATTTATCTGACAAAGCTTCGGGAATCTTTTCACATCCGATAGCTTTTGATTCCACGCATAAACATTTCCAGAATCTACCCTTTGACTATGAGGATTTAATAAGAGAGGAACCTTATGTTTACAATGCTCTTGAAGAGGACGTCTCCTGTTTATTTTGGCGTAACCATTTGAAGTTTTAACTAACTTTCAAACGATAAAATAAATTAGCTTATCATTCGGACAAGAAATAAGATAAAAATAACAGTACTTTGATTTATTCCCTCTATCTTTAAGTGTACATTTACATAAATATTCTTTTTCTTAAGTAAATAAAGCTACCAATACATGTGGCTAACTTGTACAACTTATTTCTACGGGGCGGATCATGCAGTCCCCCGGTCCTGATAAGACATTGATCCCGATTCTAACAGTCCCTGGTCTTCATAACACTTTTAATGCCTTATCATGTATTATTTTCTCCCAGTGTTCGGATGCTAAGTATGAGAATACGAATACTGGAAGTCTTGGATTTACCGATGACCCTTCCTTCGTAGTATGCTACATTGTTGCCTCACTAATAACCCTGCCAGAAAAGCCCAATTGGGACAAAAACCGGTCGAAAGAAAAAAGAGTGCAACATATACTTTCATTATCAGCAAGGATCTTCAGCAGTAATACCTTTTGAGGTGAGTCACATTCCAATTGCTTGGAAATTTAACTCCATATTGATTTCCAAGTCATATGAACCTTTACCGGTTATAGCTGAAGCCCAGTAAGGTCCTTCTCATGTTGGTCCCAGCTTCCTGACATTAATTTCCCGAGTGCTTTGAGTAACCTTCCTTAGAACCAAATCCCCAACTTTGAAATATCGGAGATTTGCTCGGCGGTTGTAATACATTTCCATCATTTGCTTTTGTGCCACCATCCTCACATATGCCAGATTCAGGTACTCTTTTAGCAAATCTAGTTTAACCAGCAATGCCTTATTTTTTGTCTCCTTATTTTATCGGAAAAACCTTAAGGTTGGTTTCCCACTTCTAGCGAGATCAAAGCCTCAGATCCGTACACAGGTGAGAAGGGTGTTTCACCCGTGCTCGACTTTGCCATGGTCCGATATGCCCACAATACACCTGGTAGTTCATATGGCCACTTGGATAATTACCGTGTTGGTTAACTCTGCCTGTCCATTAGCACTCGACTGGTATAGAGAAGATGTAATTCATTTGATCTTCAATCCTTCCAAAACCTTTGTGACTTTGGAACTTATGGAATATGGCCCATTATCGCAAGCAATTTCTTTTGGTATTCCAAATTGGCTGACGATTTGATCCCATATAAAATCGAGCACTTCTCATTCTCCAATCTTTTGATAAGAACCTGCTTCAACCCACTTAGTAAAATAATCATTTAAAACCAAAAGAAATTTTACCTTACTGGGTACTTGTGGTAAAGGACCGACTATGTCCATTCCCCATTTCATGAATGGCCACGCTGACACCATCGAATGCAAAAGTTCCACCGATGATACACTAATTGTGCATAGCGTTGACATTTATTACACTTTTGTACAAATATATGTGCGTCAAGCTCCATCTGGGCCAATAATAGCCAGCTCTAATTAACTTGAGAACCAACGAATCTGCATTCGGAATGATTCGTGCATACTCCTTCATGAACATCCCTCATCATGTAGTCAACCTCCGACGTACCTAAACACCGAGTCGATGGTCCCTGGAATGACCTCCTATATAATTGCACGTCAACAAGACAATAGCGAGCTACCTTGGTCCGTAGTGCCCGTGATACTTTTGGATCTTCAGGCAATTTTCCATGCCTTCGATATTCGATAAAATCATTTCTCCAATCCCAAATTAAATTGGTTGAGTTAACTTCACAGTAGCCGTACACATCCAACACCGAATGCAATAATTGAATCACCGCACAGGAATCAAATCCTTTCATTTTCGTGGACGAACCCAAATAAGCCAACACGTCAGCCTCTACATTTTCCTCACGTGGAATGTGGATGATTGACCTCTCCTTGAACCAGGAAAGTAATATTTGCAGCTTGTTCAAGTATTGTTGTATGCGCTCTTCTTTGGTGTCGAAAATTCCGTATACTTGGTTCACCACTAGCTGGGAGTCACACTTTATTTTGATGACCTCAGAACCTAGTCCACATGCCAGTTCAAGTCTTGCAACCAAAGCCTCATACTCGGTTTCGTTATTAGTCAATGGCACATTTCTAATGGCTTGTCTTAGGGTTTCTCCCCCGAAGGAGTGGTTAATACTACCCCGAGACCGGACCTTTTTATGTTGGAAGCTCCATCCATAAACAAGGTCCAATCTCCAGATACCATTCCTGATACCAACACTGCTTCTTTAGCAACTAAAGGCATCAATCCCAGACTAAAACCGACCATGAAGTCGACCAAAACTTGTGACTTGATTACAATCCTGGGCTTGTATTCAATGTCTAATTCACTTACTTCGATTACCCATTTATCCAAACGACCCAACAACTCAGGCTTATGAAGGAAACTCCTCAAGGGAAAGTTATCAAAACAACTATAAGATGACATGGAAAATAAGGCCTAAGCTTTCGAGAGGCAACTACGAGAGCTAAGTCCAACTTTTCAAGGTGAGGATATCGTGTCTCCACTCCCGATAATATTTTACTAACATAACAAATAGGAAATTGCATACCTTCTTCTTCCCGGACCAATACATCACTTATCGCTGCTTCAAAAACTGCTAGATAAATCAATAGTTGCTCACCTTCTTGCGGTTTTGACAACAACGAAGGGCTAGACAGGTACCTTTTCAGATCTTTCAGTGCCTCTTGGCATTCTGAAGTCCACAATAAATTGTTCTTATTTTTCAAAAGTGAAAAAAGGGATGGCACTTCTCCGAAGACCTCGAGATGAACCTTCTTAGAGCCGCCAATCTACCGGTCAACCTTTGTACTTTCTTCAGACTTGTAAGATGGTCAGGGATATCTTCGATGGCTTTGATTTTATCGGGGTTTACTTCAATTCCTCTTTGAGAGACCAAAAACCTCAAGAACTTACCGGAACCAACTCCGAAGGCACACTTCTCTGGGTTGAGCTTCATGTTGCACTTCCTCAGAATGTCATGCATCTCCTCGAGATATTTCAGATGATCTCTTGCATTAAGATACTTAACTAACATGTCATCAATATAATCTTCCATTTTTTTACCTATCTGGTTTTCAAACATTTTGTTAACAAGCCTATGATAAGTGGCTCCGACATTTTTAAGCCCAAAAGGCATCATATTATAGTAGTATGTGCCAAAATTTGTGATAAAAGAAATTTTCTCTTGATCTTCCGGGTCCATTCTAATTTGACTATACCCGGAATAAGCATCAAGTAAACTCATTAATTCATGCCACGCCATAACATCATTCATTTGGTTAATATTTGGAAACGGGAAAGAATCTTTAGGGCATGCCTTTTTTAAATATTTATAATCTACACACATTCTAAAGTTATTATTCTTTTTAGGTACTACCACTACGTTAGCTAGCCAATCGGGATAATTTACCTCCCGAATTGAACCTATATTAAGTAACTGAATCACCTATTCCTTAACAAACTTGTTTCTGACCTCAGTTATGGGTCATTTCTTCTGCCTTGCCGGAGGGAAGTTAGGATCCAGACTTAGCTTGTGGACCGCCACCTCCAATGGAATACCTGTCATACCTGAATGCGACCATGCAAAATATTCAACGTTTAGATTTAAGAAAGTCCATAATTTTTAACCTCAGTTTGGGATTTAACCTGGTTTTTAAATGGAATTTTATTTCAAAGAATTCTTTGAACAAAGACACTTGTTCGAGCTCTTCTGCGGTTGATTTGATCGTATCTGTCTCTTCCGTTACCTAGAAAGACCTCGGTACCTGATATAATTCTGATGACACCTTTTCTTTATTATCTTCAATCGAGATGGAGGAAGGCACTGATTCGTGTAATTGCTGATTGCTCGTTTCTTTGCCCTTGCTACTGGAAATGGCTATTGCGTTCATCTCCCTTGCGACCGATCGATCTCCTCTGATATGCTTGATCCTTTGTGGTGTCAAAAATTTTAACAGTTGATGGTATGTTGACGGTACATCCTCCATTTCATGTATCCAAGACCTTCAGAGGATTACATTATATCCCATGTCGCCATCAACCACTTCGAATAAGGCAGTCTTCGTTAATCATTCGATATGTGTGGGCAACAAAACTTCTCCTCGAGTTGTCATACTCGTTAAGCTGAATCCGACCAAAAGCTTTGTTTCCGAAACTATGTTCCCCGCCAGCTTTGCTTGCTCCAAACTCTCTATTGTATGATGTTGGCAGAACTTCCTGGATCAACCAACACACGTTTAACTTTAAAATCTAAAACATTAAGGGAAATTACTAAAGCATCATTGTGCAGTAGAAGAAGTCCATCAGCATCTTCTTCTTTGAAAGTGATGTCATCTTTTGAGACATCTCGAATCCTCTTTCCATGAGTCACCAAAATCTCTGTCTTCTTTGATTCCGAAAATGTCACCACATTTACTTCGTCTCCCCCAAAGATCATGTTTATCGTCATCCGAGGTGACCCTGCTGACGGCTTTGATGGTTCTACAACATCCCAGTTTCTACCATAGTTGTTCATGGCACGGTCGCTCAAAAACTCTTTGAGATGATCATTCTTCAACAACATTGCTACCTCTTCACGAAGATGTCGGAAGCACCCAATCCAATGGTCTTGAGTCCCGTGGAATTCACGCCATAGGTTAGGATCCCTTTGGCTAGGATCTGATCGAATTGGTTTCGGAAGCGACACCAATTCTACCAGGCTGATATTATAATTGTAATTGGATAACCTGGGATATGCTGAATCACGGGACCCCGACACTTTTTTCTCCTGCAACGATCTGTTATTCCGACCACGATCCGTCCTTCTATCAGAAGTGAACCTATCCGATGACTACAAACCTTTATTTCCACGCCTATCATCCCTCTCGTAAGGTTGAAAATGATTTCTAGAGGACCTCTGATCTGCATCAAAATCATTTTTAAACTTATCTTGATTCCGGTGAGGATTCCGTCCTTTGGAAGCCATCAAGGAACCCAATTGATCATCCTTTATTCTGATCTTTGACTCGTAGCAATTATGAACGCAACCCATGCAGTTGCCTAAAATTCAAGCAAGCTTTCTTTCAATTTATGGGAGGCATCGGAGCTTAATGGGTTGAGACTCTTTGCAAATGCCTCCGCTTACCACTCATCCGGAACCGTTGGTAACAACATCATTTCCTTCTGAAACCGGATCACGAACTCTCGCAACAAATCATACTCGCCTTGGGATATTCTGAATATATCCGCCTTCCTTGCCTGGACCTTTCTTGCCTTAACATGAGCTTTGGTAAATGAATCTTCAAGAATTTAAAAAGGACCATTTAATTTCTCAAGTAAGAGAGAATACCAAGTTAAGGCACTCTTCGTTAGAGTTTATCCAAACTTCTTCAACAAAACAGATTCGATCTCGTGCTGGGCCAAGTCGTTTCCCTTCACTACCGTAGTGTAAGTCGTGATGTGTTCCTGTGGATTCGAAGTCACATCAAAATTTGATATATCTGGCATCTTAAACCTCTTTGGGATCAACTCTAGAACCACTTGGTTTAAACGGCAACTGCGTATACTTCTTAGGATTTGGCCCCTTTAATACCGAGGATGCTCCCAGGATGTGATCCATTCGGGCATAGAACTCTTTAGCGTTTTGATCCATTCGCTCATTCATTTCTCTCATGAGCTCGGTTTTGAAAGGGTCATTTGAGTTGTTGTTTTCATTCCCAAATCTACTTCTGGTGCCTCCTACGTCGTCAAACCCGAACTCCTCCCTTGGAACATTGTTACTGGTTCTTTGAACTGTTTGATTTGTAGGAACGCTAGGAGGAATCAGGTCTCTCCCACTAGCATTATTGGAAGCACTTGATAACGTCTGTTTCAACTCCATCATCACCTGATCTTGCCTGGAGAAGTGATCCATAATTGCCCTTTGCTGCTCTCTCAGGATTTTGACCGTTTCAACAACGTGTCCAACATCCGCATCATCAGGAGTTGGACTCCTCACATGTTGAGGATTCTGACCTTCGTGAACTGGAGTTGTTTCATCTCCTTCATTGTGGGTTTCACTGGTCGATTCATCACGCTGAAACACATCTTCACGTTCATTATGTGCTCCAACATTATAGACATGGTTGGCATCGTTAACTGCCACATTTGATTTTTCTTTTGCTAAGAAAGGAATCAAAATTTGTTAGTAGCAGATGAATTGATTAAAGCAATTACACAATTGTCTATGCCCTATGCCCACAGTGGGCGCCAAATTATTTACTAATGAAATGGTACATTTGAATTTATAACGTGGTTTATAGACAAGTGAATTAATTTGATCCAACATAATTAAATAAATGAGAATGAAATAAAAATATAAAGATAACTTAAAGAAATACAAACCTGCCGAACAATATTAAGAACAAAAGAAAGTACGCAATTTTATAATTTGAGAACATAAGGTAGCTTTTGTGTACAGAATGTTTCGTGTCTACAATGGATGCTAATTCTCCTATTTATATCTTGATTTTGGGAGATAAGACCCCCAAATCAAGCCCCTCTTGAATGAAAATAAAATGTCATTGATGGCTGCAATATGGTTGGCTATAAATGCAAATGTTCTTTGTAGCAGCTGCTCATTGAAATCGGGAATCATCCAGCACCGGTCACATACTTGCAATCGGTATCGACTATTTGCTGACTCATATCCTGCCTGTCTTCAGCTCCACATGTCATCTATTTATTCGTCCAACTCTCCTTCACCAATATTATCGCATACAGGTGTGCGGGGGAGGGGGAGTGTTGGTCTTTTTATATAATCTTAGACAATTATCATTTTATGAGCTAATTTTTGAAATTGAATTAGGTCTAATTTTTTTTTTTTTTAAATCAGGGGTCGATAAGGTCGGGGTTCGATCGGGTGTTTTAAAACTTTTATTTCTGTTTGTTAGTAAAAGAAGGATCAGGTTTAAAGTAAAAATGTTGACACATTTAATTTTTTAAGATTTTGAACATTACATTACTTAATCGTTTTGGAATGAAATTATTCATATTTAAAAGTTGCAGTGTAATATAGGATAAGATTATCGTTTTTAATAAAAAGTATTTTAAGAAAATATTACTTTAGTATATAGTAGTAAGAAATTATCAATTATCTTTTATAGTAACAATACCAATACCATTAAAAATATAATGCTTAATTCGACAAGCATGTCCCCATGCCAGAGCTGAAATATTTTCTTAGCCAAGCCAAAAGATCACTTCGCATTGGAGAACACCCAAGAACAACAGGAAACAAATAAAATACTCGAGAGCCTAAAAGAAGGAAAAAATATAAAAGAAAAAAGGAAAATTCAAAATCAAAATGCTCCCATTTTGTTGTAACGTAAATGGGAGCATCCATATCCAGCTATGTCTCAGCTGAATGTGATGTTCGTTGACGATGTTATCGATTGAGGTATTTCTTTTACCAGCAAATATATCGTACCTTCGATCCGTGAGTTTCCATTTTCACTCTTTTTCATTTTTTCCGTTTTCAGGTTCTTTCCATTTTTAACCCTTTTTAATTTTTGGTTTCCTTATTCTACTTTTTATCCTTTTTTTAAATTTACTTTTCTTAATCAGTAAAAGTAGAAACTTTTTGAACTCTTTAATCATTAAAGTTGAGATCTTTGAATTGGGTGTGTGGAAAATCTAGCTAGGGTTTTTAAGGTGTTTGGTTTTCATTCAGCTTTTACTCTTATAGTTGTTTCTGTTACTACAACTTAGGTTCAGCTTTCTGTTGGTCTCTTGAAAATTTTCTTGCTTTCTTGTGATTATGCAATCCTCTGTTATCTGGAGACAAACAGCATATAGCACAATATGGGTAATCTGTACTTTTCAGTCAATCAACACCTAAGTTGGACCATTTTTTGACATTGTATTTTCTTAACTCTGTATGTGTTATCAAGTTTTATAATAGAGTTTAAAACTGACTTGTTGTGCACTTCTTGTCATAGGCTTTATATTATTATTTGCCTTTGTTTTTTTTTTCAGGTTGGGTTGAATATTGTTTGTAGCAGTTGAATATTCGAAGATTTTTGAGTTCTCTGTTGTATCGATGGCTGACTCGACATCTTTAGATGCGATACTGGAATTTCTGCGTAAGAATGAATTTACAAGGGCCGAGGCTGCATTGCGTGGTGAGCTGAATAAATGTTCTGATCTGAATGGTGTGGTTCAGAAGCTTACGCTAGAGGATAAAGAGCTGACCAGATCATTAGAAGAAACAAATGGAGGAAAAGTGACTTTAGAGATTCTTGGTATGACCTGTCGAAATGGTGGGGAGGTTTTCAAGGAGACAAGTTCGAGGAGCAATGGCGAAACTCCAAAAGAGCTTATTGTAAAAGAGATAGCGTGTGGGATTGGGAGAAATGGCACAGAATGCAACTTGAAAAATGTTGCTTATGTTGGGAAGAAGAAGGAGCATAATGAATCCGTTGGGACAAACAACAAAACCTTGAGTGTTTGCAGCAATGCCGAGGATAGTGAAATTGATATGTACTCGTGGAACTACAATCCCAATGGTTCTCTTGTGTCTTATCAGAACAATGGTGGCACTAGTGCTACCAAGGACTTTTCAGGTTTGGTGCATAGTGGGAAGTTGCGGTTAAATTCGTCTGAGGTCTTTGATAGTGGTAAGGCTAATGAAAATTCTGGAGAAGATGTCAGTTTTTCAGGTGAAAGGAGAACGTCGTGGCCTGGAAATACCAGCAAAGACAATGTGGAACCAGAGCATGAAAGGAGTCAAAATATTGAACTCAAAGAGGGTGATCACCAGATTAAACTAAATGGGGCATCCAACAATGTAATTATTAGTCACCCTAGGTCAAAAAGTCCTGAATCGACTAACTCTTCGTCCGAGCCTTGGAAAGATTGCTCGGCCAAAACTGCTATTCCATTCTCCAACGGAGATGTTTCGATGAGTTATGATCAAAACTTTGGTTCTGGTGGTAACAAAGTAGGTAAAAGGATAACAGAAGGTATTGACGTTAGGAGTACAATTAAAGAGCAAGTGGATGAGGTGGGAAGAGCTTTGTATCTGGGGAAGATACCAGGACACGAACCAAAAGATTTCAGCAACTTAGCCTTTTCGCTTATAACTGAGAGTCAGAAAGAAGAACTACCCAGGTTGCCACCTGTTAGAATCAAGTCAGAAGAGAAGTCCTTCAATATTCATTGGGAGGAAAAGTTTGAACGAGATGGACCTGGCTCAAAGATTACAGATGGTGACAATACATATGTCATAGGCTCATTTCTAGATGTTCCTATTGGACAAGAACTTAGCAATTCAGGTTTGCTCTCTAATGACTTGTTTTATCTTGTACTCTTAGACAAAAAGTTAGCTCATTCTTTGAACATACAAAAATTAATAAATGGCTCCGAATTTCTCGAAGGGAAATTTTGTGATCTCACAAATTGAATGAGGTGATACATGATGAGGCCCTAAAAGTGCTGTTTGGATTAGGAAAGAAAAAGAAGATGCCATTTAGAGAGAATAAAATATGCTTCCAAGTCATTAACCTTTTGAATTTTTGTTTAGTACCGACAACCTCTGTATTCTATGACTGCAGATCAGATGGAGGAGTATTAAACGAGTTACCTAAGTTGCTTAATCATTATCGTATTGTAGTATCGTATCCTATGATTGGTGAGGGTTTTTGGCTATTAGCTTATCCTGTCCTATATTGATATGTGGTAGACGGAACATCCTAAATCTTGTTTGTGATGGTCGTCCCCAAATAAAGAAAATCGAAAGGGAGCTCTTGAATGTAAGTTACTTGTAGACTTTTGGGACGAAACAAACTTGGTTATCCACTCTTTCTCAATTTTGGGTTCTGAGGTAGTTTTTAAATTGTTTTGACCTGATGATATTGTCTACTTATCCTTGTGTTATCTTTTCTTATCTTCTCTATGTGAATCTGAGTGATGTCTTTGTGGAATAATCATATCATTGTTCAACTGATCATCAGGTGGAAAAAGGATCGGCGGAGGCAGTTGGTTGTCTGTAAGTCAAGGCATTACTGAGGACACTTCTGAGCTTGTTTCTGGTTTCGCAACTATTGGTGATGGATTGAGTGAATGTGTTGACTTCCCCAATGAATATTGGGATTCCGATGAATATGATGATGATGACGATGTTGGCTATACAAGGCAACCTATTGAAGATGAGTCCTGGTTTTTAGCTCATGAAATTGATTACCCTAGTGATAACGAGAAGGGAACAGGGCACGGTAGTGTTCCAGATCCTCAAATAGGGCAAAACAGAGACGACGATGAGCAATCTTTTGCAGAGGAAGATTCCTACTTATCAGGTGGGAGATATTCTCAATCAAAGAATGTTGGTCCAGTTGGGCCTTCAGATGAAGAAATGAATTTGATGTGCACAGAGCCTGTTTGGCAGGGACTTGTCGCTCAAACAGATAAACTTGTCATGTTAAGGAATGATAGAGCCTTGAACAAGGGTGAAAGGCCCCGATTGCATGATATTTGCATGGACGATGATCGGCATGGTTCAGTTAGGTCAATTGGTGTAGGTATTAACAGCGATACTGTTGACATTGGAAGTGAAGTGCGTGACATTTTGGTTGGAGGGAATAGTGAAGGGGATATAGAGTATTTCCACGATCATGATGCCAGTATTGGTGGGGCCAGACACATACCCCCTGATTCAGATAAGCCTTATTCTGAGATAAGAAACAGAGATGAGAAAGCAGCTGACCAGAGATTTGACAAGTTTGACACTGGTACTGATGAAGGAGGATCAGTACAAACAAATCACTTACACGGGGGATTCTCATTTCCACCTCCCAGAAATGGGCAGTTGATTCAGACAAGCTCGGGTAAATCTTTATGGTCAGGCAAGGGCAATACCATTATAACTGATGAAGCTCGTGACAGTCTGATGGCAAGTGATGACATGTTTGGCTCTTTGAGGCGCAAAAGCAACGAGTCCTCGCCTATTAAGAGCTCAAGAGACGAAAACAACCAAATTGCTGCAGGATCAGTAAATTCTAGCCCTTCATCTCTTTCAAATTATGGTTATGTAGGACGGGAGCGTGTGAAGAAAGAAGAGGGCACACAAATAGTCAGTGCAAGAGAGGAAGATTTGGAAGCATCATTGGAGGATGAGGAAGCAGCTGCTGTGCAGGAGCAAGTAAAGCAGATCAAGGCGCAAGAAGAGGAATTTGAAACTTTTGAACTAAAGATTGTGCATAGGAAAAACAGGCATGTTCAATCTCCTGTTGCTTTTATTTGATTTTAATCAGTAGTTTGCAATTTCAAGTCTTTAGGAAACTTCATATATGCAGTTACAATCTTCATCTTGGTACTGCTAATGTTGGGTTTCTAAGCACAACACTGATCAAGAATAGATTTAAACTGTGATAAGGGAGATCTGTCTACTGAACACATTAGAAATATGTACTCTATTAGAGATGTGAAGATGTAGCAAGTCAATGAAAGCTCTTCCACAGCTCAATGGGCTATTATTGTTAACAAATCTTGAGCTCTATGTAGAGACGCAATTTTTGAGCCCTTAATTTGCTTTGACAACATAGTAAGGTTAAGCAGCCATTGCTGAAGGCGGTGGAAGTGAACTCACCCTAAGAGTAAATGCTGGCATGAGATTGTGATCTAAGATTGGTCCTCTTTTCTGCGATAGAGGGAGGCTGATCACTCTCGTGAAGTCAGCCTATGACCCTGCACCATCAAAATTATCCGAAAAGTGACACTTGCCGTTTTTGTTGTTGTAATTCTTGTTGAACCCCATTCATGCTGAAAAAAGGCTCAAAGCGGATTTTGTATGTTTCAATTTAGATAAATATTCAGATTTCATTATACAAAGATCAGGATATTTAATGGTCTTATATTCTTCTGATACGAAGGGATATATCAGATTTGTGAGCTTATGTTCTGGTTATGTTAGAATGCTAGGAGATACTTGCCTGATTAAACTGTATCTCATGCTTAACAAAAACATGCTTGCTTAATAAATAAACTATGCAAAGCCCTTTGCGGTGCATGATAAGTTGTTGGATTCTGAACATAATGTATTCTTGTATTACAAGCTAGACTCTTCATAGAGACGACATACATTTTACCATAACTATGCTTCTCTCTATTTTCCGCGTGCATGTCTGTAGCCAATTTTTTTGCTTGATCTGGTAGTTAGCTCAAGGAGACTGGGTGATTCAGATCAATAGTAGTTGTCAAGGGAGCTGGAGAAGTTTTTATGTTTGGCTTGAACTGTATTTACTTGAAGGAATTTCACTGCAATCCTTGAGGAAAGACAGAGAGGCTTTTAAACAATTCCGTGGGAACTGTGATCTTTAGCTCTGTAACTGGACCACTTCCATTTAGCTTCTAAGAACTCCAGATTAATGTATTATTAGTTTTCTTATGCACCGAGTGTTGAATGCTAGGCTAGTGACTTAAAGATAGTTCTGCCAATCTATATGATTGTAGCTAGTTGATCTTCTTTGACTTCAGCAAGACATGTTTTACCCTAGTAAATGTCCACATATATGTTTAAATTTATTTCTGTATTACCTTTGCGAAATATACCTTGGCAAGTCTCTTCCGCCTAAGTAAGAAGCTTTCTTTCCGTAGTTGTCTCTTCATGCATCCTATCATGTTCTGATTTTCCCTTGCGAAAGGGAACATGTTTTGAATTTTCTTGACCTCAAATAGTTTTTATTTTTCAGGCTTTGAGGGGTTTCTTTTTGGTGGTTAATGAAGTTCTTTTTTTGACTCAGAACTGGATTTGAGGAGGACAAAAATTTCCAGGTTGTTTTAAATTCAGTTATAGCTGGAAGATATCAAGTAACTGAGTATCTTGGATCTGCTGCATTCAGCAAAGCAGTTCAAGCACATGATCTTCATACAGGTATGGATGTTTGTGTGAAGATTATAAAGAACAACAAAGATTTTTTTGATCAGAGTCTTGATGAAATAAAGCTTCTCAAATTTGTCAACAAGCATGATCCTGCCGACAAGTACCACCTACTTCGGTTGTATGATTACTTCTATTATCGAGTAAGTGAAAATTTCTATCTTTACAGACTTCGTAAAAATCTCAATTTAGTTTTACATCGTTGAAATGACTTAGCAATGTAGAGAGATCTGCCAGTACAGTCAGCAAGATACATCTTGAGTGGGTACAGTTTTCTTCATTCTCCTACATTGTTCTTCTTGCTTGTATGGATGTTGAGGAAGGTAACCTTAAGTTCATAAGTTTCTCATCAGACTTAAAATGATGTTACCCAGCTCATCTTATTGACTTTCCCCTCTTATCTAAAACATCTAAGTCCTTGTAAAACTAGATAGTTCTGAACCTTGAGAATAAACTTCAACAGTGTGTTATGTGTAAGCTCAACCCTGGTACAGTCTGCTTGCTCAAGAGAGGCGAGCATGTCTAGACATCTAGTTGATTTTGTGAGTTTTTATCAATAAGTTGATAAAGTGTTGACTAAGTGAAAAGCTTGTGCTTTGCACTTGATGCTAATTGATAGTTGTGGCTGACATCTTCGGCCAATCTTAATATGACAGTTTGAAAATAATATATTCTGTAAAATACGAAGTGGGAAGAAATGTTGATGTGCACTTGGATGTGCCTCTTGAGCTTGTGCAATACTATCATATACTTTACATTTATGTATTATTCTTCATGTAAGCAGAAGAAACTTTTGGTCACGAAAATTTGACACTGATCTTAATGTCTGCTTTCAGGAACATTTGTTAATTGTATGTGAATTACTGAAGGCCAATCTGTATGAGTTCCATAAATTTAATAGAGAATCTGGTGGAGAAGTCTACTTTACTATGCCAAGACTGCAGGTTCGTTGGATCAAAATATTTATAGCGATTTGATGCTAATGATATCTCCTGCGGTCAATTTCATATGAATCTGTTGTGCAGTCAATCACTATTCAGTGTTTAGAGGCTCTTCAATTCTTGCATGGCCTTGGGCTCATACATTGTGATTTGAAGCCTGAAAACATATTGGTGAAAAGCTACAGTAGATGTGAGGTGAAGGTAATTGATCTGGGTAGCAGTTGCTTCGAAACAGATCATCTTTGTTCTTATGTCCAGTCAAGATCCTACCGCGCACCAGAAGTTATTTTGGGGCTTCCTTATGATAAAAAGATAGACGTCTGGTCCCTTGGCTGCATCTTGGCAGAACTTTGCACAGGCAATGTAAGTTTTTTTATTACACATTTTATATATTGATTGTTATCTCTATATATTTATTGTCCGTATGCATTTATAGTGGGTTTTATTGTCCATTATGCCATGCATTGTTGTACTTCTTCAAGTGCGTATTCACTTTTTCATTTTGATCCCTTCCCCTTTCTTCTGGATTTATGAATTTGGTAAATCCAAATTAATGCAACACATAATTATTTCATGAAGTTAGCCCTAGAGCTTTGGTCTAGTGGTAAGAGCGTAGCGTGTGATATATGGGTTAGGCGCACACCAAGGATTCGGACCTTGCTGCAAATGAAAGCCTGATATTTATCTGGAGAAAGGGTACAAGAGCGGACCCCTTATTTACCTAGTTTTGAACCATGCGCCGCTGACCCTCAGGGATTTCTCAGTTATTAAAGAAATTATGTCTTGGAGTTGCTATTGGCTCCAAACCTTCCGGAAGCCCTAGTAACTGCTGGCATGTAATCCTAATATGAAATAAGTTTGTTTGGAGGACATTGAGAGACCATTCTTCGATCTTGCTACTTAATCCTATCTTATGTTAGAATCACAAGAAACCAATATCCAACTTGTAGAAGAATGTTTCTCCGGACGAGTAAATCGTTTATGTTTTACTTTATTAGCTTTTGGGTTTGATACTGCTTTTCCACTGAGAATCTTCAGAAGTCTCAGAAGGACTAACAACCTTGTGGATAAAGCAAAATTCTGACAGTTGCATTCCTAATGTAATTAGACGGAGTAAAGTAACGCGTCAGGGAACTTTATATTTCGTTCAAGTATCAATTTTTCCCTTTGTGACAACAAATGTTTTTGCCAATTAAAACTCTTGCATTAACAGGCATAAATAGTAAATAACACGTGTATTGTAATACTGTAGTTGTACTCTTGATACTTCTCTCTGAGCTGATTCTTTCTCGAGCAACTAATATTCAGTTGGTGAATTTTACCTAATTGGAAAGAAAAACCCCGTTGCCAAAATAAAATTCAAGCTAGTGAGAAATGATTTAAGTTATAGCTCTTACTCTCTTCACGAATAAGGTGAATAGAAATGAAGTTTTTGAATATTCAAGTTTGCTTATAATGAAGTCTTCTGCTAGTGGGATCTTATAGGTCTTTGTCCATGTTTGCAGGTCCTTTTTCAGAATGACTCTCCCGCCGCCCTGCTTGCTAGGGTAATTGGTATCATAGGTCCGATTGATCAAGAGATGCTCGTCAAAGGACGAGATACTTACAAATACTTCACCAAAAATCACATGCTATATGAACGAAATCAGGTAAAGTTTCCTCTCCTTTCCACTCTTTATTTCATTTTCTTTTTCCCTTCCTTTTCTGGGGTGAACACCTATTTTCCCATGTCTTATTATAAGTTGTAACTTAAGTTTATTAAAATAATAAATAGAATAGTCTTTTAATTAAATTGCTACAAAATCTAATGTTACTTTTATGATTGTTATTTTAATATAACACGCATTAAGTATATATTTAGAGGTCGTTTAAATAATCCTGGGATAAAAATTTAGTCCCTCCTTCTCCCTTGTTTGGTTACAATTCCTGGGATAAGTTATCCCAAGCTTAAAATAGGTCCGGGATAACTTGTACCTGCCAGAGGGTGGAATAGTAATCCCAGGATAAGTTATCCTAAGATAAAACAGTAAAATTGACAATCCCAGGACTAATACAATATACCAAATAGTCAATAAGAAATAATATCAGGATAATTAATCCCAACATAGCTAATCCCAGTATAACTAATCCCATTATAACTAATCCCAGCATAATTTGTCTTCAAACCAAACGACCCCTTAAGTTATAATTTCTTAGTAGCGGAGCCAAAAATTCATATAAGAGGTTTTGAAAAGAAAACTAAAGTACCATATCTAGGATTTGAACTTGTGACCTGAAATAATTTTTAAACCCCTTCACCACTATATTATAATATCTTTTTTATTCGCTCATCATTTTCACTATTCAACATCATTAAATTATATGTTTGATTATTATTTTTTATTTTTTATTTTGAAAATAAGATTATTAGACAGGTTCTTTTTCAAAATATTTATTATTAAAAAAGAGAAAAATATCATGATATAAAAGAAAATAAATAGAAAAAGAGAGATAAAAGGTAAAATAGGCATTTTGAAAGGTCAATTGAGAAATGAGGGGGAAAATGTCTATTGTTCAAAGTTGAGGGGAGAGGGGGAGTGGGGAGTGGGGAGTTTGACTTTTAAAGCTGTTAGTTTGGTAGTCAAATATAGTACTCCCTCTGTTTCAATTTATGTGAACCTGTTTGACTGGGTACAGAATTTTAGAATAAATAAAGGTTTTTGAAATTGGTAGTCCTAAACAAGTTAAAAAGGGGCTCAGAGTATTTGTGTGGCTATAAAAGCTTTTCATTAAGGGTAGAATTGTAACTTTAAGCTAAATTGTTTCCAAATTTAGAAAAGGGTCATTCTTTTTGAAACGGACCAAAAAGGAAATAGGTTCACATAAACTGGAACGGATGGAGTAGTAAATAACCCTAATCCCATATGTATTAGGAATAGGACATGTGTTATATATATATATATATATATAAAGGGCTCATTATATCATTGTTAATACATGTGAATAATATATTTTCCCGTGCATTCTCACATGGTATCAGAGCCGTGGTGGTGAGACACATCAGGGAACTAGAATACAAACCCAGAAGTCACTGTTAGTTTGGTAGTTAAATAGTACTCCCTCTGTTTCAATTTATGTGAACCTGTTTGACTGGGCACGGAATTTTAGAAAAAATGAAGATTTTTGAAATTGGTGGTCCTAAACAAGGTAAAAAGGGCCCCAGAGTATTTGTGTGGCTATAAAAGCTTTTCATTAAGGGTAAAATTGTAACTTTAAGCTAAATTGTTTCCAAATTTAGAAAGGGGTCATTCTTTTTGAAACGGACCAAAAAGGAAATAGGTTCACATAAACTGGAACGAAGGGAGTAGTAAATAACCCTAATCCCATACGTATTAGGAATAGGACATATATATATATATATATATATATATATATATATATATATATATATATA